>JBDJHY010213507.1:0-11354 GCA_039654485.1 Withania somnifera | reverse complement strand
AAATTCGCTCCCCGTACGCTAGCAACTAACCTTAGTCGAGGGAATGGTACCAATCTGTAACACTGATAGTACTTCTTGTCATACTAAAGATACTGAATTAGAAATCGATATCAAACTCATGACAAACTTCAATCTCCATTCTCTGATTATTACTCAAAAAGTTAAATACTCATGCCAAGTCTTAGAGGAAGTTTCCAATCGATCTATAAGTTTCTTATATCATAAACATATATCTTCTATTCATCACCAAAATGACTATGTAACTCATTATAATAGTTGGCGTTGAAACATCTCAGTTTACATTGTTGCTTTCTAAACTCGAAGGCTGAAACCTACATAAATCATCAACTCCAAACCAAGAACCGATATAAATCATAATCTCCTCTGCTTTTCTCATCTGTTACAATTTAAGCGATGCTGCTACGACTTTGAATCTCTCAACTTGATCCATGAAACAATCTGAAATCTTTGATGCACAATATTATCGTCTCTTTTCTTAACTCATCCATTATTTATTCCCTTAAAATCACCTAACAATCTTGATCTGGCTACGCATCCTTCTCATTATTCTATCCGTTCCTTTTAGTACCATGTCTTATGCCAAAATCATACGATGACACCTTGATTGAAAACACGCATACCAAAAACAAGTTCCTTCTACGGATAAGAGAACGAAATGAAGTGATTGGAGTTATCTTGGACCAAGGGCACACGATAAGGAATCAATAAATGAAAGTTTTTCCCAGAGTTCTATGGCCTCTCAAAGATAAGTAACATGTGTCTTCGCACCAATCTGTGAGACTCTACTAAACTTGGCTTGTGTATTGTGAGACCTACGAACCTAGGTCTCTAATACTATTTTGTCACGATCCAAAATTTGATTGTGATGACACCTACCTTTCTCATAATGATAGGTCATCCTAACTTACAATAACTTAGAAGAAAAGCTAAAATAAATGCAGAAATCATTGATTACACCCAAAACCAGGTTGCCATTGTACAAAACCACTAGGTAAGATTTAATACAAAGTTTGGTTGAAAGTCTTAGCAAGTCTTTCAAGAAGAATAAATACATTATCTTAGTGTATTTACTCTTCTTGAAGAACGAAATCATTTAGGAGCTTTTTCTTTTAGAATTGCCTCCAAACGAGTACAATCTAGTCATGAACACATTACACATAAGAAAATATAACCAACAATACCCATATTGCAATAATTCAAAGATTTTTCTAAAAATTCTGTCCCGGACCCAAAAGGATAAAATTATATTTTATTTTAAAAAAGTGTTACCCATAACTTGGAAAACCTAAATATTAAGATTTATCAAATCAGTCCATTTCATAATTTAAAATTCCAAATATTCATTTTGAGTTCATGAGAAACTTTACCATTATTAATATTAAAATTATGATTTCAAGGTGAAAATCATAATAAAATCAATGAAATAGTGTTAAAAATACTTATCCAATGATTAGGAGTTGAAAATACTACTTTTGATCTTGCCCAAGTTGAAAAAAATCACCCAAGAGTTGAGAAAAGTGAGCAGTTCGTGAGAAAACCCCAAAAATTCACATTTATACTAGCAAATGTCGATTTATCGATCAAAATGATTGATTTATCGGCACTGCCGTTTTATTGCACAAATTGGCCAATTTATCAGCGTTACTATAGACGATTTATCATTCAAAATGGATGATAAATAAGCCACAACATAATAGCAAGGGAAGATTTTTATAAAAAGAGGCATAACTTCCTCATATGAACTCGAAATGCAATGATTCTTTTTGCGGTAAGTCCAAAATATCAATACCGATCTAATGATTGAGTCCAAAATATCAGTATTGATATAATAATACCATTAAAATACCAAAAATAATATATTATATATAGATGGTGCTAATAAAACTCAATGACAAAGAAATTTTAAACTATGAGCAAGTACCCAGAACTCAACCGATACCTCCAGAACATAAGCTAAATATTTAAATAGACTAAATTCAACATTCCAAATCCAGGGGAACCATCAGATTTTGAATCCGAAAACTCTAAGTTTGGATGTTGACCAAGTCAATCATTCCTTTAAAACCTTAACTTTATCTTGTCAAACCACCCAAAATCACCACGGATGGGCTAATAAGAAAATGAAGGTCCTATTAGACCAAAATCAACATTCAGGAGTTGATACAACTGACAGATTTTCCATTGTAAGGTCTCAAACTCCAAATGACCCCTAGAGTTCCATATTTCTCACTTTAAAGCTTCAAACTCAAAATTTGCAAATACTTACTCAAAGCTCATTTCATTCTCGAATCAATCAAGGAATCAAAATTAGTTTAGGATAATGTAACTACAGGAAGGGTAGAAAGGTTAAGACACAGAAATCAGAAAAATAACCTTGAGGGCCATTACAGTCCCAAAAAGAATGATATATTTTCTTATTTGGTAACTATTTAAAGGTAGAATTACTCTTTTATCCTTGTTGGTCTCACATTATTAGAAATATCAGTAGTCTCTTCTTTAGATAAAAGACAATTTAGTAAACATTATAAAGTCTTCACTTATTTTTGAAATTTTGGGCCCAGTCAAAATAGGTCATATAAAATGGAACGAATGGAGTAATAAAAATATAAAAGATAATAAGGGTGCACACTAATAAAGGGGAAAAAGTGTTTGCTTGGAAAAAATATGACTCATGCAGTAGCAATGAGGTGAACAAGATTAAATTAAATATGTTTAAAAAGGTATTTGTCTTAAAGTGCATAGTGATAGTAGTCACTCTTATCCAAAAAGTTTCTGCCCATTCCTAAGCCGACATTACAACCATGAAAATACCTTTTTAACCTACAAACTAGTAACTTGTTAAATGAGTAGGCACTAAGGACAAGCTTATGGTATGTTTTGTGTGTTTGAAATTTTTGTATGGGGTGAATGTTTTTTGCTTTTGATTGTGCCATTGTGATGATATTATGAGGTGATTTGAGAGCGACGACACTATCTTAAAGTGAAATCATACCATGGTAAGAATTTGATAACCTGAGTATCTTGTAAACATAGCATAACCATGTTGACACTAGTTTTGGTGATGAGTCAATTTAAGAGAGTTGTGGTTTGAGGTGATTGTGTTTTGAGTGAACATAATGCTTGATTGAGGTGATGTATATTGGGATTAAATCATTTAGCTAAACTAAGTGCTCCTGATCTATTTATCTTAGCAAGGGAGAATCCTAAGGTGTAAAAAGAGCGTAAAGGATTATTTAAGGACAAATAGATTTTTAAGTGTGGGGTGATCTTGGATGCATTTGTATGTCCAAGCGTCATTTTTACTCCTAGATTAATCTTATTTTGAGAATAAGCCCACTATACTCTTGCTTGTTTTGTGTAAAATGATAATAAAGGAATAATGGATGTGATTAGATACTTTGTAGGTTGATTTGTAGCTAAATTAAGTGAAATATGCTAAGGATGAATCCTACGAGGAGTTGTGGTGCATTATATAAAGCGTTATGGATTTTAGGATGATGTTTGACGATTAAAAAGCATACATGTAGGCTGCTGGACAGAGAGCAAGCACCACATTTATCTTGCCCTACTGGCACTGCCTCAACAACTTTAACGTGCCACTCTGGCACATATTGCACGACTTTGAACGTGCTACACTGGCCATCCCGCCGCGACGTAAAAAGTGCATGTTGGCACTACTCGGCGATGAGCAATGTGCCACATTGCAAAGGCAATTTTAACTACCAAGTCAAATCATATATAAACAAGACACTTTGATAGAAAATAAAAACATTCTTTAGTCTTTAGGGAAGGAAAAACACATACACTAAGACTGTAACATAGGGTTTTTTCTATTTATATTTTTATTGTAATCTTTTATGAACAACAAGATTATTGTAAGTATAATTCCTAGTATGTGTGGCTAAAGCCCTTGTTCTGGGGTTACAGCTAGGAACATGATTATTTAATATTATATTAAATTGACACTTCTACTTCTTATCATATTTTTTCTTATATTATTTATCTTAGTATTTTAATTCTTGATCACTATTACAATAAACATGTAATTCGAAATGAACTGGACAGTAAATCTAAAGGGTAGGACGAAGAACATAAGGACTGAGATCTCACCTTGATTAAGTCAGGGATAATTTAATCAAAGGTGATTTGCGGCTAGGGGGTTTGTACCTAGTTTGCCTTGCTTGGTTTATTATGAAAAGAACTATGATGCATTTGGGTTGAATCCTCACATTTTTGCTTAATGATGTAGTTGTGAAGCTAATTTGGGTAGAAGGTCAAGGGACGAAAACTCCCTAATCATAGGTTAAACCCCAAAATCAATGATTAAAGAAGTGAAGTTCTCAAGACAGTTATATTGTTATACATGATTATGAATAATGCCTTAACCTGAAATATCTATAATTTATTGATTAATTCCAACTATATTTAATTACTGTGTTTGTGAGATAGTCTATAAAATCCATAAAAAAAATGCTCTTTTGGTTACTTAACAATAACATAAATCACAAAATTCACTTGAATTGAATATTAAACTAAAATCCTAAGTCCCTTGGATATGATAATCAGCTCAAAAAAATTTATTATACTACTTGTTAGATCATGTACACTTGCTTATGTGGTTGGTCCATGACAATAGTTTAAGTGAGAAGATAGCAATATGCATCATCTATACATTAAAACCCCAAAATCTAAATGTCACAATATACAAGCCTCTATGATATCTGAATACAAAGTCAAAACTGTATCAATCTGTCCAAAATAAGTAAAGAAATAACACGTGATAAGGAGATTCACGACATCTGCGGAGTAGATTAAGAAACTGCCTTGTGAAATCTCAACTGAGGCCTTGAATCCAACAATAGAAAAGAAATCAAGAAATACTAGGCTTCGAACCTGCATAAAAGTGCAGAAAGAATAAGCGTGTGTATAAAGACAACAAAATTAAGCAGCATCCTCAGCTTACCCCCTCGGCTTACCCTAATTCTAAGTTATGACACAAGGACCACATATCAGCTCTAACCCTTAAAATTACAAATTAAAATCAAGAGAAACCAATCTAGAGTGACAGATAATGGCACATAAACTATACAGCTATACCAGATAAGTTCCAAATAGAATGATCCAATCACAACGATCATCACCAATTTCAGATAATCAAGGAACATGTTAAATCCACCAGCAACACTGATAAATCAATAATCACCAAAAAAATCCAAAGTAACACATAATCATGATATGATGTATGTTTTTCCAACCATACACACCCGTAGCTCACTGGTGTCTAACTGAGACCCATGGGGTAATCGCGAGGTTCATATCTGCCTATCACCTCAGACCTCCGGAAGGGGTCTCAAACTGACTGGCAAGACTATGGGTTGTCCAGCAAAACCTCAAACCCTCAAACCTCCAAAATAGGCCTCAAACTCTCTGACAAAACATATCTAAAATACCTTTGACATACAGAATGAACCTCGGGCTTCCTGGATCATATCTGATATGTTTTATACATTAGGAACAAGCCTTGGACTGTTTAACTCATATCCATATCAATCCAGAATAACCATAAGTTACTATCTCAAAAGAAAAGACACTCAAATCTTCTCTAAATGATCATGCTTTTAATATTACCAAGCAACTTCAACTGAGTTGTAAATCAACAATTTGAATTTTTTTCAGTGCATGTTGAGTCATGTACTCTCGACTTTTTTATTCACTTTAACCAATATCTGAGGCTCATAGTCTTTATATCATAAATATTACACATGAATCAGCGTACATAATCACATAAATTGCTAGATTTATGGACGAGTCACTATTTGTTCATTTTAATTAAATATAATACACGAACGATTTCACAATAGTTCAAGTTTGTTATCTTTCTTTTATATCCATCCCATCTTTCTGACAACCTCTGTTTATCATCAAATAATAAGTCTTTTATGAATAAATTCATCGAGATAATAATAATCAACACAAGTCCCTACACAGGCATCACATCAACAATCAACACAAGTTCTTACACGAGCAACACAAAGATAGACACAAGACCTAACACTTGCATCACAATAAATAGATAATCAACATAGGAGTATGAACAGTTCAATGTTAAAATTCAAAATACCAAGTTTCGTTGTTATTATATTCGTATTTCTCATTTTAGTCCATGAAAAATACACTAATACCCATATAGATGCTCGTCATATCACATACATGGGACCCTCAACATTCCTATTACTTCTTTTATAATGGCAACCCAATTTAGACATCACAAACATCTAAAAACTTAGAAAGAGAATCAAAGTAAGTCTCGATTTGCCTTAAAAAATCAAAACAATCAAATCAGAGCCTGATTCTTTCAGACAACTTCTGAAAGTCAAGTCTAGTCGAATATGAATTTCACATAAGAAAATAAAATTATATACACCCATATTACTACACTTTAAAATACGATCCAAAAAATTAACCCAAGAGTCGACCCCAAACTCACAAGGACAATACTAAAATTTTATTTGAAAATCACATTCATAGAAAATGGAGTCAAAATCGATCTTGAAATCATCAACTAATCAAACTTTATTTTTATAAGGAAACCCCAAACTTTCAATTTCATAGGTCGTTTAAGATGGAAAAATAATTCATAATTCAATAAATTTATGCCAAAATCAGTTTATTCATAATAAAAGAACCTTCAGTTTCAAAAATTAATGAGAATCCATCACAAAGAAATCGATATTCAAACCAAATATTCTCGATTTTTAATCTTCAGGGCTTCAAATCTCAATTTTTTGATTAAAAATTAGTTGAAAATCTTATAAGAGGATCAAAACAAGGTTAGGAACACATACCAATTGATGTTACAAAAAAAAATTAATGAAAATTGCCTTAATCGAAGCTTCCTAGCTCACAAAATGTCAAAAATATATATATAAAAAAAACTAGCAATCTGCCAATTAAGTCACTATTCATGAAACTTTTATTCATCGCATTCATGGGCCCCACCACATTCACTAATAATAATTTTTTTGCATTGATCAGTCAAATAGGCTCCTTTTTCATGTTTATGTTCCACCCACCGTGTTCGTGAAGAACAAATTCTGCATCAGAAAATCAATAATTATGTTTGCACTAAAGATTATATCTCCCTCAAACTCAAAATGTGACAATTCTTTTTCGTGTTAGCTCTAAAATTTTGATATGGGTCTAATGGTACCATTCAAGCACCAAATAGAGCTTATTGACTTCGGATATTACTATTAGAACTCAACGGTTAAAATTTCAAACACCGAATGAGTACTCAAAATTCATACAACACCTTTAGATACAAATCAATAGTGCAAACTAGTTGTGACATTCATTTCTGACCTGAACGAAATCATCTTAATTGAATATTATCAGGAGTCAAATCTTAACTTAGAAATGTCCAAATTTTCAAACAAATACTAAAACTCATCCAATGGCCTCAACAACTGAACCAAATCTTCAACTAGACTAAGAATCTCATCCAAAGCTAGCGGAACTAGCGAAAATAAAAAACGACTTTTATAACCTCAAACATTGATCAAAGTTAGTTTTAACTTTATTTGCCATCTAATGAATATATATATATAGTTTTAACTTTATTCACCATCTAATGAATCAAAAACCAATAAAAAATTTCGGAACTTAAATCTATAGTCTATCTAAACCGAAATCACATTTCGAAGCTAAAAAGAACTATCAGAATTCTATTCCGAACTCGCTATCACCAATGTTGAGTTTGGTCCACTCTTTCATACTGCTACCTTTAAAACTCATCTAAATGTCTTCAGACCCAAATCAATAGCCCTATTAACCAAAAACTCATCTTCTAGGGCGGATGAAACTAACAAAATTTTCATTTCGAGACTCAAATATACAAATAGTGACTAAAGTCTATCATTTCAGCTACAAGACCTTTCAAATCCAAAAACTCTTAATATCCAACCTAACACTCCGATTCCTAAACCAACAGACCATATACGCTACAAACCCACTGCGGAAAAGGATAAAATGATATTTTACATGAATATCTAAAATAACATAAAAAATAATTATAAATCTCTTGTATATAAAAATAAAGATCTCTTATTAATCATATCCTATCAACAATCACGAATAAAAAGTCTAAGTAATTTACAGAAACAAATGAATTAGTAAAACAGTAAAATTAATGAAAACGGCCGGGAAACCAACTGTAAACAATGTAAGTCAATTACTTGTTCATGTTTCAAGTTCTCCTGAGTAACCATTAAATTATACATCTATTATTTATCAAGAAGAAACAAAACAAAATCGAAACTTAGTTCATACATTTTGGTTCTCAATGTGTTGTTGCAATCTCATACCTCAACTGCAGAGATAGTAGAAGAAAGAGTCTAAAGCCAAAATAACAAATTTTCAAGTAAAAATTTCAGAAGGGCAACTGCGTTCCAATTTTTTTTTTTTTTTTTTTTTTGTATTTGCATGTCGCTGATGTGTGCTCGACAAAAAAAATATATTTTTGAGAACGACCCATATATGTACCTTTTTAATCTTGTGTCGCCTTTTGTGTAGCGACATAGAGGCAGTATTTTTTGGTCCAACAATTAAAAACAACCAAAAATTTTTGGTTAACTCTTAATATTTGTCGCACTCACTTGCACGCTATACCTCAATATTTTGGTGTCTGCTTGTAGATGGGATTAAGAGTGAAGTTAAAAAAGGAGTAAAAAGCTAGCGAATTTTGAATTGATATAGTATTTATATAGTCATTTAATGATAAAGATAGTATTAAAAAAACACAATAAATTTTTTTTGATTTTATAAATTGAATAAATAAATTTAAACAACTATTTTTAATAAGAGTGATAACTAAACTGAAATAGAAGGTGTATCTTTTTTTTTTTTTTTTTTTTTTTTGAAGAGTTGCAAAAGCTTGGGTGGTTATTTTTTCCTTGGAAATTATGGTCTTTTACAATAGTAATTAATGGGAAGTAAATTGTGATTAATGCCGAAACGGTACATTAATGAGGTAGCTGTTGAACTTCTTCAATTATCACATAAATTCATATAATAATGATTTAAAGTAAGAAAATTGAGGTA
This sequence comes from Withania somnifera, assembly GCA_039654485.1. NCBI lineage: Eukaryota > Viridiplantae > Streptophyta > Magnoliopsida > Solanales > Solanaceae > Withania > Withania somnifera. Next base: position 2,234 of record JBDJHY010213507.1, on the reverse strand, counting down.
AAGATAAATATCAATTCTAACGTTAGACAGCGCCATATGGTCGGAGGAAAGTCTCTCTCTCCATGTGTATGTATATATATATATATATAGGTAGATTTGTATTTTTTTTATTATTATTAAGAAAAAATATTAATTAGAGTGTAATTTGACTAAGTTATTGAATTAATATTTCTCTTTCTCTTTGAATCATACTCATGTCTCTTCATATTTATTACTAAGGACATCATTGGAATAAAACTGTTAATTGTTTCTTGATTATTTAAAATGACAATTATTTTGGGACAAATTTATTTCATAGACCTACCAACTTATATGGAATGGAGATCGTATATATATAGTCTTTTAAAATAAGGTCTAATTAGTTTTTTAAATAAGCAGTTCTGATTATCTTTTTCAATCAGCTGTTGACTTTAATTAGTGTTTATGATGAAATAATTCTAGGTACATTTTCACTTTTTATAATTTCTTAAATTTTTGACGACTTTCATTTTTCGTACTTATCCTAATTATTAAATTAATGAATTCCGAACAGATATAATGACTAAACCTTATAAGACAGCAAATACAACCTAAAAGGTAATAAGTATAATTTATAAATAATTTTATTTTTTATTATATTAAAAAATTAAAATTTGATGGAGCTTACGCCTTTACCTCGTATGAAGTAAAAAGCTTTGCCTTCTAAAAATTGTGATCGAATGTAATGAGTGTATGAAAGGTTATAGAGAAAATATGCAAGTGAAAACAAACTTGTGTAAGGAAAGCAAGGCCACTTTATTTTTAATTATAAGCCGTGCCGTCTTGGTTATTGTTGGCTCACTGTATCCTATGTTACAAAAAGCACCCTCTATACTTGTTTTGCACTTCACCAAATTACCATTCTTTAACCCATCTTTTTAAATATCATCTCTGCTTTGGCTTCAATTTTCCACATTTTGTATTTTCCCATGACCACTTCTTGCATATCTCTAGTCTCTTGGATACTGTTTTCTTCAAGTTATTGGTTGTGTTTTTTATGAATAATTATCTCAAATTATTTACCTTCTAGTCCATAACAATTGAAATTTTGAGCCCTTTACAATAAGTTAATTGTCCAATATTCAAGAGAGTTGTGAAAAAAATTATAATTTATTTTTACCCTTCATTTACATTTTATAGGTGATAACTTCAAGAGGGTTAATTGCTCATATTTATGATTTCACTTTGAATTATTTTCCTTTTGAATAATAACTATCTTTATTTTCAAGAATAATTTGAGAATAACTAAAAAGATAAAAGTGAAAAGTGGTGTTCAAGAATAATTTAGAGGGAGTATGTTTTTTCATTTTATCTTTAGTAGTAATTGTTCTTAAAAATAAAAAACACTTCAATTACGTGAAAGTGATACATTAATAGAACAAATATTCAATGAAAATAAATTATATTGTTAGACATAAATAAATTAAAATAAAATAATTAATATTCTTTTAAACCAAGTGTAAAGGAGAAATAACGATAAATAATTTGGGACAAAGGAATAGTCAGCCAAAAAAGATGTTTAATGACCTTAATCATAAGAGTAATATTTCACTAATTGAGGGTAATATGAAAAAGAATTTAATAAATGACTTCTTATTTTTCTAAATGAGTATTTTTATAATACTTACGTTTATTTTGAAGAAGAAAAGCTGAAATAACTTTTGCTCCTAACTAAAAAGTACTCAACTTGTTTGTAACAGACGTAAAAACGAATAAATATATCAACTTAATGTGTTCGTATAAAAAACATCAATTAAAAATTTATGTACGAATAGTTACTGAATTTTTCTCAGTGGAATATTTCAATAGAAAAATAGTAACTTTTTTAGTAGTGAGTGATATTCAAAATAAGATTTAAGTTATATGAACTTAGAATGTAATTAATTTTTCACATCATCAATTTAATATAATTGTTATAAGTATAATAGGTACTTAGCATTTGTAGAAAAGAAAAAACAATCCATATGGAATAGATTTACATGTAATACTAATTATGTAAACATATTTTTTATACCATCAGTATACAAAAATTAAATTCTTAAAAAGTACATATATACATTGTTCAATCCCCATATTAACGGTAGGTGTGAATTCCGAAAAAAAAAATATAAAAACAGCAGTATATATGGGAGGTTGTACGTATACATGCATTGAGCTTCAAAAGCTACTAATATTGGTATCTAGAAAGTTACATTGAGAATGTTGAATACTCGTTA
>JBDJHY010213496.1:0-11355 GCA_039654485.1 Withania somnifera | reverse complement strand
TTTTTGGTGTGTTTTCCACCCAAAATTCACTTTTGTTTCGCTAGATGGGACTCTGAATGCTTGTTTTATACCCTTCAGATTTTTCCCATTTTGGAAGAGGTTGTTGTAGGTCACAGACCGCACCAGGGGACTTTCAGTCAACCTGGAGAGGTCTCTCTTACTCCCAAGTAGCCATCTTGGCTAAGGTTGTCTCTGCGCCAAGGCAGCCGCCCTGGCAAGGTCGCACCTGCAGCTAAAAGGGCGCCCCAGCAACCCCCTGCAGACTTTAAATACGGCTTTTCCCTTTCATTTTCCAGTATTTGGTTTCTATTTTTACTACTTTATTTAGGGTTGTTGAGCTGGTTTTTAGGTGTTTAAGTCAAGGGGAGTTGTAGGGTATTATGTGATGATCGTAGGAGTTTGTGGTGCTTGGGTTTTTCGGGTAATTCTCGTTATTTATGCTTTTCTTTAATTGTGAAAATATTTTATTTCATTACTTTAGACCTAGTTTTTCCCTTTGATTTGGTATCTCTTTATGATCAAATTTGGACTACGAGTCCCCCCAAGCTAAGGGCAACGCGCTAGTATAATTAGTTTATTATTTCAGAATGTGGGGCCCGCTTTTTGACCCAAGTTGCTAATTAGAATATTGGTCTTATTATTCATATTTTGATCCTTGAGCTTGTAATTTTTTAAGTTTCATATGGTAATGACTGTCCTGGAGCTTCGGGTTCATCGTGCATACATCTCGGGGATTTTCGCCGGCATCCAGGTAGGCTAGGTTTATTATGTGCAATGTAGAATGGGTTATTATTATTGTGCTTGTAATTTGGCTATTAGTGTGGTAATATGAGCTCTTATAAGGTGGACTTTGGCCGATCCTAGACTCTATTTACTTTTTGATTCCATTGTTATTTGTCTCATTAATTCTATTGTGTTGAATCTCTTATATATTTACTATTTAGGTTGGAGATTTGGAACTGATGTTATGAGGGTGAGGCCCTCATTATTGACACTGGCAGGGGGTGTTTGTCTAATGTTGATTATTGACACTGACAAGGAGTGTGTGTCCGATGTTAATTATTGACACTAACAGGGGTTGTGTGTTTGATATTTATTATTGAAACTAACTGGGGTTGTGTGTCCGAGGTTGATTATTGACAATAAAAAAGGGGGTGTCTGATGGTACTATTTTACTTTACTTTGTTATGCCCCGGTGTATTTTCTTAGTATGGTGTGTGCTCACTAGGCTTAAGGGGGAATTCAGGGTGGGTTTTATTATACTGTTTTTGCTTACCAGTGGGATGGGGTGCCAGGTAGGTGTTGTTGTGCTCTTTGTACTTAACGGCAGTATGGGATGCCAGGTAGGTTTTGTGTGGTTACTTTCTATTCCATATTTAGCGGCATTCTTCTATTTACTATGTGTTCATGGTTCATGCATATATGTTATCTTAACTAGTGGAGTTGACTAAGCTAGAGCACAGGTATGTTTCCTTACTTCATCTCGGGTTTCGGGTATTTGGTCTCTGTAGATTGTATCTACCATGTTTATTTCCTGTAGATCTATACTAGCATATTTGATACCATGTTGCTCTGCTTAATATTAGTTTTATTGCTCCTTTTATTGCTTCTGTACTACTATTGACCTGTTTTACTTCCTCTCCTTTATTACTCATATTTTATTTTCACCTAGTCGGTTGATGATGTCTACTGGGTACCTTGTTGGGTACTTATGTTGCACTTTTGTACCTTTTTATGTGGTACCAGCAAGGGTTATTAGTGACGTCGTGATCGTCTGAAATATATTTAGTTGAGTATGGGATTATGGGGAGCTCAGTCATCTGAGCCGACCGTGTTTTCCCTAATTCTAGCTTGTTTTATTCTGTCTACAGTAGGCCATCTATTGTATTATCTTTTACAAGAGTTACCTTGTATTTTGTATCCTTCAATTATTTTGTATAGTAGCTCCATACGCCACTGACATTAGGTTTTAGGACTTAGGTTATGTATGATTTCGTTTTGGCTTCTGTTATCTATGTATTGTTTATGTTTTCCTTTCTACAATGGTTGTTTTGAGAGTTTGTAGCCCATTGTGTGTAGCTCCAGGCGGTAGGGTTAAGCTTGTCTACAAGAGGGTTGTAGACGCCATCATGACCTGAGATTTTAGATCATGACAAAGTGGTATAAGAGCTTAGGTTCACCGGTCTCATTAGCATTGGAGTAAGAGCCTCATAGAGTCCTATGAATTGGTGCGTAGATCTGCTCATCTGATCTTAGGGAGGCTACAGGTTATCTTAGGAAACACTACCCTTTTTTGAATCCTATCGTGTTTTGTTATTCGTACTCTTCTGGAACTTATCTTGACCTTATTCGTTTGCTGATGGTCCGTACCAGGCATCTTCGATAGATCGAGACCCTCCCCTAATGAGACAGGAAGGGATAGGGGAGGATGCTCCGCCGGTTGTTACTACTCCAGCTACTTCACAATTGTAGGCACCCTCTTTGCCACCGCCACAGCCTGTTCAGCTAGCAACTGTCACATTCAGAGACTTATTGAGGTAGATGCTCTAGATGTTGGATGGTACAGCGGCGGATAATCCACAGTCATCTACTCAGGGAGCCACATAGAGTGTTCTGCCTCCCCCAACTTCTGCTGGTCCAACACCACCACTCATAGTACTACCAGTTACACCACTTTAGACTACTACCACCGCTCTTGTACCAGCACTAGCTTCTACTATACCCATATTTGAGGTGGGAAGATATTGGACCATTTCCTTTAGGTTTCCCCTACTAGGTTCTCAAAAGCACAGGGGAAGGACCCCCACGTATTTGTTAATATTTATAAGGAGCACCTTCAAACATTAGAGCTTCTAGATTCTCACGGGGTAGACTTCATTTCCTATCTACTAGAGGGTGCTGTCAGTCGGTGTTGGCGGATATTTTGGGATTGTATGCTACCAGGGTCAGCTTCGCCCACTTTAGGGGCAATTCAAAGAGGAATTTCTAGCTCAGTATATACCTCAGAGAGCCCATGAGGCATCGTGGGCGGAGTTTGAGGGATTGAGATAGGGTTTGATGACATCCCAGAGTATGAGGTACCATTTATTGATTTATCCAGACATGCTGGAGACCTGATATCTCCTGAGGAGGAGCGGATTTTTGCTTTCATCATGGACTGAGGCCTAATTTGCATGCCCATGTTGAGTTAGTTCTGGTGTTACAAAAGTCATTTTTAGATATTTCTAACCATGTTCTCCATATGGATATCTTGACTCGCCAGGCCTATGGGGGTAGCGAGAAGAGGCAACGCCACCAGGGCGGATTATCAAGGTCCAGGTCAAAGGAACGTAGTTTTGACTGGAGATTTAGGCTGGACGACAACACCAGGCCTCTAGCAGCGGGGTTAGCAGCCAGCCCGTTAGGATCCCAACTTCAACTTTATAAGGCTTTGCCGATGGGTCCTATGGCCAGTACAGGACAGGTGATATTTATAATGAGTGTGTGGTACAAGGCCACTATTCTCGGGGTTGGACCTAATATAGGGCCTCTTAGGATACAGTGCTATCTGTTCAGCCATTGCAAGTAGTACCACCAGTCAGATGTGGGCCACCAGCTATTCGGGGAGCTAGTGGATGAGGCCGGGTAGCGAGAGTTAGAGTTAGGGACTAGGGTGCACAACGGGACGGGAAGCAGTGCCAGCTTTATGTTATTCCTAATATGTCCAAGGTTGAGGCCTCTGATGCATTTGTTACCAATAGGTTTTCTGTATTTGGGTTTTCTGCACTGACTTTGTTTGATTTGAGTTCCACCCTCTCCTATATTTATATTTATGTTTCTTAGAGATTAGGTGTTGATAGTTAGAGGTTGCATGTACCCTTGAGTGATCTACCCCGGTGGGTACATCCCTAATGGTTTGGGTAGACAGGTTGTATCTAGTGACTATTCAGGGTCATGAAATATGTGTTGATTTTATTGAGCTGGCTATGTTATATTTTGATGTGATTCTGGGCATGGACTGGTTTTCCTCCTATCGTATGGTACTAGATTCTTATGCCAAGACCCTGACCTTATTCGTGCCTACTGTACCTCATGTAGTGTGGCGCGGCCCCACTAGTCGTTCATCAATTTGGGTGATTTCTTATTGTCGAGCTCGTAGACTTGTTGCTCGGGGTTGTTATGCTTTTTTTTCCCATATTAGAGATATCAGTGTTGATTCACTTTCCCCTAAGAGTGTTTTAGTTATTAGTGAGTTTGTTGATGTCTTCCCTGTCGATTTGCTTGGCCTTCCACCTTAGCGGGATATAGATTTTTCTATCGAGGCTGAGTTGGGAACCAGACCTATTTCTATTCCTCCGTATCGTATGTCACCTACTGAGTTTCATGAGTTGAATATCCAACTGCATGACTTACTTTGTAGGGGTTTTATCCATCCTAATGTATCGTTGTAGGGTGCCTCGATGCTGTTCTTTAAGAAGAAGGATGGGTCCCTACGGATGTGTATTGATTATAGGTAGCTGAACAAGGTTACTATTAAGAATAAACATCCTCTTCCTCACATTGATGTTTTTCTTGATCAGCTTTAGGGAGGCACGGTGTTTTTTAAGATTGATCTGAGGTATGGCTACCACCAGTTAAAGGTTCGGGCTGTGGATATCCCAAAGATAGCTTTTTGAACGAGATGTGGGCATTATTGTTTCTGGTGATGTCATTTGGGCTGACTACTTCCCCCATAGCTTTCATGGATCTGATGACTCAGGTATTTTGACCATAACTAGATTCATTTGTGATTGTTTTTATCAATGATATACTACTCTACTCGCGGATTCGAGTTAAGCATGAGGGCCACCTGAGGGTTGAGTTACAGGCTGAACGACTCTATGCCAAGTTCTTAAAGTGTGAGGTTTATCTAGATTCTATCACCTTTTTGGGCCATCTGGTATCGAGTGTCGATGTCAGTATTGATACAGTTAAGGTTGCAGCAGTTTGTGATTTTCCTCAACGTATGTTCGTCACCGAGATTCATAGATTCCTAGGGTTATAATGGTATTACAAGTATTTTGTTTAGGTTTTCTCCTCCATTGCAGCCCCTTTGACTAGACTAACATGAAAGGATGTGCCCTTCTAATAATTAGTTGAGTGTGAGGCCAATTTTCTAAGGTTGAATGAGTTTCTGACTACCTCTCCGGTCCTTGTTCTTCCAGTTAAGGGTCAGCCATTTTTAGTATATTTTGATGCTTCTGGTATTGGTCAGGGTTGTGTTCTAATGTAATAGTTCCATATTATAGCATATGCATTGAGGTAGATAAAGCATCATGAGCACAACTACCCTACCCATGATTTGGAGTTGACGCCGGTGGTTTTCATGCTTAAGATCTGGAGGCACTATCTCTATGGAGTCCACTATGAGGTATTCATTAATCACCACAGCTTGCAAGTACATTTTGAGTCAGATGGAGCTTAACTTGAGGTAGCAGAAGTGGGTTGAGCTCCTGAACGACTATGACATGGCTATTCTCTACCATCTAGGCAGGCTAACATGGTTTTTAATGCCTTGAGCCAGAAGGTGGTGAGTTTGGGTAGCCTAATTGTAGTACCTGTTTCTAAGAGACCTCTAGCTCGGGATGTGCAATTCTTGGCCAGCATAATGGTTAGGTTGGATCTTTCAGTGCTAGAGCGAGTTATTGCCCATATTGGGCCTAGATCATCTTTGATTGACCAGATTTGGAAATTCCATTATGAGGATCCACGTTTAGTGCAGCTGAGAGAGAGGGTCCTATCGGGTGACTTTGATTGGGCCAGAGTAGACTTTCATGGTGTGTTATGGGTTCATGGATGCCTAGCTATTTCAAGGGTTAGTGATCTAATTTAGATGTTGTTGTGTGAGGCCCAATATGACAGATACTCTATTCACCTGGGTATTGCAAGGATGTACCGAGATTTAAGGCAGCACTACTAGTGGTGAGCTATGAGGAGGTCCATTTCGTCCTTCATATCATGGTATTTGAACTATTAGCAAGTAATGTTCAAACATTAAAGACTTTGCAGTGAGATGCAGAGGCTCCATATCCTTGAGTAGAAGTGGGTGTGGCTAACGATGGACTTCATCTTGAGCCTTCCTCGTACCTCTAGAGGATTTGATTGTATATGGGTCATCGTGTATTAATTGAGAAAGTCAGCTCACTTTCTACCGACTAGTTTGACTTGGGGTGTAGAGAGGTTGGCTGAGCTATATGTCCTGAGATAGTTAGACTTCATGGGGTACTGGTATCTATCATATCTGATCTGGGCTCACAGTATACCTCGCGGTTCTGGAGGTCGATCCAGAGAGAGTTGGGTACAAAGGTTGAGTTAAGCATAACATTTCACCTACAGACAGATGGGTAGTTTGAGAAGACTATGTAGGTACTTCAGGATATATTGTGTGGCTATGTTTTTTTATTTTTGAGGTAGTTGGAACAGGCACTTAGCCTTGGTATAGTTTTTCTATTGTAATAGCTACCACTCCAGTATCCATATGGCTCCGTTTGGGGCCTTGTATAGTAGGTTTAATGCCCATTGGTTGGTTTTGTGGTGGCGAGGGTCGACTTTAGAGTTTTGATTGGCTTTGCAATACTACAGACCAGGTAAGACTTATTTAGGATAGGTTGCGAGCAGCCTAGAGTAGGCAGAAGTCCTACGCAGATTATAGGCTTCGGCCCTTTGAGTTTAGTGTTGGCAACATAGTCTTTCTTAGAGTCTAGCCCATAAAGGCATTATGAAGTTTTGTAGGTGGGGCAAGCTTAGCCCCCAGTTCATTGGGTTGTATGAGATCTTGCAGAGAATTGGAGAGGTTTCCCACAGACTTGCCTTGCCACCTGAGTTAGCTACAGTTTTCCATGTATCGATGCTCCTTCACTGTGTACCGAACCCGTCCCATGTCCTTCGTCAAGAGGATATGTAGATTGATGATACCCTAACCTATATTTAGTAGCCTTAGGCTATTATAGATAAAGATGTGAGGCAGCTCAGGTCCAGGGAGATTCCGGTAGTGAAGGTTCGTTGGGCACATTGACCAATTGAGGAGGCTACCTGGGAGACAGAGTTTGATATAAGATCCCCGTATCCAAATTCGATCAAGCCATCAGGTACTACTTCTTTCATGAATTTTGAGGACAAAAGTCTATTTTAGTGGTGGATGTTGTAATGATCCACTCGGTCATTTACTTGCATTTTGTCTTTTCCTGTACTTAGAGTTGTTTGGCAGTTGCCCCAAATTGTTTATGACTTTCTGGGATCGGTAGCTTGGTGCTTTGGTGACTCATTTTCCATTTATCTCAGTTTTCTATTTTGAAATTTTAGTTTTAAAACAGTGGAACTTGAGAGTGAAATAGTAGTAAACGTACTTGGAATAAAATTTTGACAGTTCTATTAGCTCCAAAATACTAACTTTGGTCTAGATGGACCTTTAGTTTGTTTCCTGGTCTTTCTATTTTGAGTTTGGGTTATTTTGTGGAAATTCTACCCAGTCGAATCTTATTTTGAATACTGGGTGGTCTTTTAATGAATGGAGTGTCGGATCGGGATTCCATCAATATCGTCAGCTACAAAATGTTGATTTTGGGTTAGTTGAGTCATTGGTTTTCTTCTCGGGGCCTGGGCTTGTTTTGAGTAGTTTTGTGCAAGTCCTTAGTTGGGCTCCTTTTTTATCCTTTTGCGTTTGGGGTCTTTTTTACTTAAATGGCCTCAAATGGTTGTTTCTCCAATTCTGCTGAGTCTGTGGTGTGTTTTCCACCCAAAATGCAATTTTGGTTTGCTAGATTTGGACTCCGGATGCTCGATTTAGACCTCTCATAGTTTTCCCATTTATTAAGATGTTGTTACAAGTCACAGACCGCACCAGTCGCCCTTGGGTTTCCCCTGTGCCCAAGGGGCTGCCCTGGACAAGGTCGCGCAGGCAACCGCTCCAGCGAGGTCACATCTGTGACCAGAAGTGCGCCCCAGCGACCCCCTGCAGTCTATAAATAGGGCTTCTCCCTTTTATTTTCCAGTATTTGGTTTCTATTTTTACTGCATTTCTTGGGGTGGTTGAGCTGGGTTTTGGGTGTTTTAAGTCAAGAGGAGTTGCGTGGGTGATCGTTGGAGTTTGGGTGCTTGGTTTTCTAGGTAATTTTCGTTATTTTCGCTTTTCTTTAATTGTAAAAAATGTTTCTTTCATTACTTTAGACCTAGTTTCACCCTTCGATATGGTATCGCCTTAAGGTCAAATTTATACCACGATTCCCCCAAGCTAAGGGCTCTGCGCTAGTATAATTAGTTTGTTTATGGGGGATATGGGGCCCGCTTTTCAACCCAGGTCGCTAATTGCAATGTGGGTCTTATTATTCATATTTTTATCCCTGGGCTTGTAATTTGTTTAGTTTTGGGTGGTATCGACTGTGTTGGAGCTTTCAGTTCACCATGCGCACATCTTGGGGATTTTCGCCGGCTTCCACATAGGCTAGGTTTATTATTTGCAATGTAGACTGGGTTATTATTATTGTTCTTGTAATTTGGCTAGTAGTGTGTGCTAGGTTTTTAGGTTGATCGTTGTATTTTTATTGATATTCTTTTTGGCTTCCCGGGGCCCATGAGAAGGCATTAAGGTTGAAGGGTTATATGCCCGAGTTTTCGCCCTACCATATGGTGGCCACAGGCCTTAGGAACTATTCTAGTTATTGCACGACGAGTGTGGTGAGATGAGCTCTTAGATGGTGGTCTTTGTCCAATCCCTGTGTATTTCCTTACTATGGTGTGTGCTCACCGAGCTTAAGGGGGAATTCATAGTGGGTTTTGTTGTGGTGTTTGTGCTTACCAGTGGGATGGGGCTCTAGGTAGGTTTTGCAGTGCTTTCAGTACTTACCAATGGTATAGGACGCCAGGTAGGTTTTGTGTGGTTACTTTCTATTCCTTGTTTAGCGTAATTCTTCTATTCGCTCTGTATTCATGGTTCATGCGTATATGGTATCTTGATTAGTAGGGTTGAATGACTTGAAGCACAAGTATGTTTCCTTACTTAATCTCGGGTTTTGGGTATTTGGTCTCTATAGATTGCATCTACCATGTTAATTCTTGTAGATCTGTACTGGTACGTTCGATACATTGCTTCTCCACTTAATATTAATTTTATTGCTCCTTTTATTACTTCTGTACTACTATTGACCTATTTTTTTCGTCGCCTTTATTACTCGCTTTTTATTTTAACCCTATCAGCAAATGATTTCTACTGGGTACCTTGTTTGGTACTCATGCTGCACTTTTATACCTTTTTTTATGGTACAGATACCGGCAGAAGTTGACAGTGATGTCGTGATCATGCGAAGTAGATTTAGCTGACTAGGGAGATTATGGTGAGCTCTACCATCTGAGTTGACCGAGTTTTCCTAGATTCTAGCTTGTTTTATTTTGTTTACAGTAGGCCCTACATTGTATTATCTTTTACAAGAGTTACCTTGTATTTTGTATCTTTCAATTATTCTATATAGAATCTCCTTACGTTACTGACACCAGGTTTTGGGATTTATGTTATGTATGATTTCCTTTTGGCTTCTGTTCTTTATGTATTGTTTATGTTTTCCCTTGCCGCATTGGTTGTTATGGGAGTTTATAGCCCATTGCACATAGCTCAAGGTTGTAGGGTTAGGCTTTTCTATAAGAGGGTTGTAGACGCCATCATGACCTGAGATTTTGGATCGTGACACTACAATCAAGCCATGAATCAAGAATCCATCATTAAAGATCATACCCAAGCTTAAAAAGGAGAAAGGGATGGGAAAAACTTACCAAGGTAGAGGACAAAGTGTCGAGGAATAGTTCCTAGCTCAACACCAACTAACTCCACCAATAACCCATTGAATTGATCGGAATATAGATGAAAGAGGGGGGAAATTTAAGAGGAAATGCTTGAGAATGAATTGAAATAGTGGATGGTAGTTTATAAACTATTCACGCATTAGCGCAAGCATAGTGGCTAGTGCGATCACACTAAAAGTAGAATTCTTGCAGTTACCGCGATAATGGTTTAGTGGAGTGATGACGTCAAATGGGTGGAAGGACTGGATTAGCGTGATCGCTCTAGGGAGTGCATTTACACTGAACACTTAGAACCTGCAAAAAATCTGCAATAGCAAAATTTCCAAATGAAGGTACAAAATCACATCTGATTCCAATAGAAGAAACCCAAATATGTATTTTGAGTGAAAAAACATATTCCATACTCAATGGAAGAAACAAAACAGCCATCATAGGTCGTTTAAATGAGAATAACCTCTAAACAAAAGCAAATCCAAAGGGACATTTTCCAACTTCCCACAAATGATCCCAAAAACAAGTCTGAACACCTTGGGAGGCAAACCAATAACTCAACTTGCCAAAAATAATCATTTTCGAGATAATGGAATTTTCAAAAATCCGTTCCGATGCTTAGTATCATAAAAAGACCACCTAGGCTCCAAAATGAGCTTTGGCTAAACTGAATTTCCATAAAACAGCTCAAAATCTAAATGAAGACCCCGAGAAACGAAGTTAAAGTCCATCTATACTAAGTTGTCATTACAGATATAATGGAACTGTCAAAATTAGATTATGATCGCATTTACTACAAATTCACTGTCGAGTTCCATTGTTTTAAAACTAAAACTTCAAATCAGGAAAACTGAGATAATAGGTAAACAAGTTGCCCTGGCACCGAACTATCAGTCCCAGCAAGTCAAAAATGACTTGGAGCAACTACTAGACTGATTTAAACACAGAAAAAAAAGTTGAAAAGCATGTAAATGACCAAATAGATCATTACAGATGACCATTTTTAGGCAACTAAATTGTACTTCGAGCTATTGGAATTGTTGATATGGAGGTGCCATCCATAAGAATATAGTTAAAGGGACATTATATCATGGTTTTACTTTGTTTCTTACTTTTTCATACAAGTTTAACATACTCAACCCTTATTCTATAAATAGCCTCGTATTCGGTGAGGATTAGATTGGGTTCAATTACTACTTCATGGCCTTTGGGCCTTCTATTTGGGGATATACTCATATGCTAAAGGTTATTCTATTGATGGAAATCATCTATATTGTAAGTATGATAGTGTGATTTTATCCGCTGGCGTACAAGACACGAAGAGTTGCATCTATCCCATTAAAATTTGTGTGATAAAAAAGGAGATTGATTATTCTTGGAGATTCTTCTTTGATAAATTGAAATCGACTATGATTGATTATTATGGATCCTATTACATATAGTAAACTGACACATTAATAATGCTCAAATACACCTATGAAACCAATCAAACTGTGTACGCGGTCGTTGTCAAATATAATTACCCAACGAAGTCGGGGTCGAATCCACAAGGAA
>JBDJHY010213487.1:0-11355 GCA_039654485.1 Withania somnifera | reverse complement strand
AGCGTGCCTGGGCACTGGGGCGAGGTGACTGCCTGGGCGCTGGGGCGACCATCGCTAGGGGTCCTCGCCAGGGCGACCTAAGGGCTTCTAGGGCGGTTTGTGACCTATAGCAACCAAGGAAAAATGGTAAAAACTCTGTGGGGTCTAAAATGAGCATTCAGAATCTAATTCCAACATATCAAAAGTGCATTTTGGGTGAAAAACACACCACGGACTCAAAAGAATTGACGAAATGACAGTCCAAGGCCATTTAAGAGAAAAGGACCCCAAAGTCAAAAGGATCAAAATGGAGCCTAACTAAGGACTTCCACAAACCTACTCAAAACCAGTTTGGACACCCTGGGGAACAAACCAATGGCTCAACTAGCCCAAAATCGACATTTTTTAGCTGATGGAATTGATGAAATCCCGATCCGACACTCTAATCATCAAAGGACTACCTATGTTCCAAAATGAGATTCGACTGGGATAAATTTCTACAAAATAACCCAAACTCAAAACAAAAAGCCCAGTTCACGAACTTAAAGTCTACCTAGACCAAAGTTGGTATTTTGGAGCTAAAGGAACTATCAAAATTCAATTCAGAGGGTGTTTACTACTATTTCACTCCCAAGTTCCATTGTTTTACAACCGAAACTTTAAAATAGGGAAACTAAGATAACAAGCAAATGAGTCACCAGGGCACCAAGCTACCGGTCCCTATAGGTCATAACCAACTTGGGGAAACTACCAAAAAGCTTTAAGCACTAGAAAAGATAAAACACAAGGAAATGACTGAGTGGGTCATTACAACATCTACCACTAAAAAGGACTTTTGTTCTCCAAAGTCAAGGAATGAATAGTACTTGAAGGCTAAAAAAGATGTGGATACTGGTCCCGCATATCACTCACTCTCTGTCTCCCAGGTAGCCTCCTTAACTGGTCAATGTGCCCAACAAACCTTCACTACTAGAATCTCCCTGGACATGAGCTGCCTTATATCCCTGTCTATAATACCCTCAGGCTCTTCAATATAGGTCAGAATGTCATCAATTTGCACGTTCTCTCGACGAAGGACATTGGAAGGGTTTGATACATAGTGGCAGAGAATCGATACATGAAATACTGGATGGACTGCAGCTAACTCAGGTGGCATGGCAAGTCTGTAGGTGACTCTCCAACTCTCTATAAGATCTTGTACGACCTAATGAACCAAGGGATAAGCTTGACTTGCCTCCCAAACCTCATATGCCCTTCATTGGCGAGACTCTAAGGAATACCAAGTCACCAACACTGAACTCAAGGGGTCTAAGCCTATGATCTACGTAGGACTTCCACCTACTCTAGGCCACCTACAACTGATCCAGAGTAAGTTTGACCCGTTCAGTAGTATCACGAAGCTAATCTGAACTCTGAAGTCGACCGTCACCGCTACTAAACCAACCAATGGGAGATCTGTAATGCCTTCCATACAAAGCCTCAAACAGAGCCATCTGGATACTGGAGTGATAGCTATTATTATACAAAAACTCTCCTAAGGCCAAGTGCTTGTCCCAACTACCTCCAAAATAAAAAATGCATGCGCGCAACATATCTTAGGGTACCTGAATGGTCCTCTCTTGTTGGTGAAATATTATACTCAAATCGACCTCTATACCTAACTCCCTCTGAATCAACCCGCGAGGTAAACTGTGTGCCTTGATCGGATATGATAGACACCGGTACCCTATTGAGTCAAGATATATAACTCAACTAACTTCTCTACAACCTAAGTCAAACATGTTGGTAGGAAGTGAGCTGACTTGGTCAACTGATCCATGATGACCCATATAAAATCAAACCCCCTGAAAGTATGGGGAAGGCCTGTGATGAAGTCTACAGTAATTCGCTCCCACTTCCACTCAGGGATAGTGAACCTCTGCATGTCACCACTCAGCCTCAAGTGTTTGAACTTTACCTGCTGACAGTTCAAACACTGAGACACAAAGGATGCAATAGACCTCCTCATACCTCGCCACCAGTAATGATGCTTCAAGTCGCGATACATCCTTGAAACACCTGGATGGATAAAGTACCTGGAGCAGTGGGCCTCACGCAACAAGATCTAAATCAGATCACCAATCCTCGAAACAGTAAGGTAGCCATAAACCCATAATACACCATCAACATTAACACTAGCCAATCAAAATCCCCTGATAGGACCCTCTCCCTCAACTGAACTAGATGTGTGTCCTCATACTTTCGTTGTTGAATCTGGTCAATCAAAGACGATTTGGGCTCAATACAAGCATTAACTCGCTCTGGAACTGAAAGATCCAACCTAGCCATCATGCTAGCCAAGAACTACACACCCGAGCTAGCGGTCTCTCAGGAACAGGTACTGCAGCTAGGCTACCCATACTCACCACCTTCCGACTCTAGGCATCGACAACCACGATAGCCTTACCTGGATGGTAGAGAATAGTTAAGTTGTAGTCCTTCAGGAGCTCAACCCCTCTCCTCTATATGAAGTTAAGCTCTTTTTGACTCAGAATGCACTGCAAGCTGTGGTGATTCATGAATACCTCGCAGTGAACCCCATATAGGTAATGCCTCCAGATCTTAAGCAAGCACGAAAACTACCACCACCAACTATAAATCATGGGTGGGGTAGTTGCACTAGTGATCCTTCAACTGCCTCGATGCATATACTATGACATGGCCCTGTTGTATTAGAACACAACCTAGATCGACACCCAAAATATTATAATACACAGTGGATGGCTGGCCTTCAATAGGTAGAAAAAGAACCGGAGCGGTAGTCAGCAACTCCTTCAGCTTCAGAAAGCTAGCCTCACACTCTACTGACCACTGGAAGGGTACATCCTTCCATGTTAGTCTAGTCAAGGAGGCTACAATGGAAGAGAAACCCTGAACAAAACAACTATAATACCTTGCTAACCCTAAAAATCTATGAATCTCAACGAAGAACGTAGGTCGAGGCCAATCACAAACTGCTGTAACCTTTGCTGGATCAACACTAATACCGGTACTCGATACCACATGACCAAAAAATGATACAGAATCTAGCCAAAACTCACACTTTGAGAACTTGGCATAGAGTCGCTCAGTCCTCAAAGTCTGTAACATAATCCTTAGGTGGTCCTCATGCTCGGCTCGACTCTGCGAGTAGACTCATATATCATCGATAAAGATAATGACAAATAAATCTAGATAAGGCCGAAACACCCGAGTGATCAGATTTATAAAAGCTGTAGGGGCATTAGTCAGCCTAAATGACATCACTCGAAACTTCTAATGCACATACCTCATTTGGAAAGCTGTCCTCGGGACATCTTTAGCTCGAACCCTCAACTTGTGATAGCCAGATCTCAAATTAATCTTAGAAAACACCGTGGATCCTTGAAGCTGATCAAGAAAATCATCAATGCAGGGTAGAGGATACTTATTCTTTATAGTTACCTTGTTCAACTTCCTATAGTCAATGCACATCTGCAGGGACCTGAACACTCAACTCATGGAACTCATCTAGTGCCATATGATATGGAGAAATGGAAATGGGCCTGGTTCCCGGCTCAACCTCGATTGTAAAATCTATATCCTGCTCAGGTGGAAGGCCAGGAAAGTCATCAGGGAAGACATCAACAAACTCATTAATGTCCGGCACAGTCTCCGAGGAAAGGGACTCAACATTGACATCTCTAACATGGACCAAATAAGCATAACAACCCTGAGAAACAAGTCTATATGCTAGACAATAAGAAATGACCCGAACCTTCAAACGGCTAGTGGAACCATGCCACACTACAGGGGGTACAACACGTACAGATAAGGTCACGTTCTTGGCATAACAATCCAGGACAACATGATAAGAGGTCAACTAGTCCATGCCTACAATCACATTAAAATCTAACATAGCCAACTCGATTAAATCAACACACGTGTCATGACCCTGAATAGTCACCAGACACGACATGTATACCCGATCCACTACTAGGGCTGTACCCATGGGGTAGATACACTCAAGGGTATAGGAAACCACTCACTATCAACACCCAATCTCAAAGAAAAATAAATAAAAATGTAAGAGAGGGTAGAAACTGGATTAAACAGAGTTAGTGTAGAAAACCTAACTATTGAAAACATATAGGTAACAACCGCATTGGAGGCCTCGGCCTTGGATCTAATAGGAATAACATAAAGCTGGCGCTGCTCCCCCTCCTGCCTAAAGTAACTAAATAAAAAAATTTTTGCACAATTAAAGAAAAATGAAAAAATAATGAGAATTTCTTGGAAAACTGTGCCCCGCGAACCACCACGATCACCCACGCAACCCCCGCAGCTCCACACAACTTAAAACATACCAAACCAGACCAAAAACCCCAATACCTAAGACAAAGATGGAAAATAAGAAGGGTGATGCCCTATTTATAAAGGGTATAGGGCCGTTGGGGCGCTTTTTTGGCCGTAGGCATGCCCTCGCCGGGGTGACTGCTTGGGTACTGGGGTGACCATCACTAGGGCGGCTTCTTAGGTGTAGGGGAAACCTTTCTAGGGTGAAACAAGGGCCTCTAGGGCGGTTTGTTACCTGCAGCAACCAAGGCAAAATGGGAAAAACTCCGTGGGGTCTAAAACGAGCATCCAGAGTCCAATTCCAACAAACCAAAATTGCATTATGGGTTGAATACACACCGCAGACTCAACAGAATTGACAAAAAGACCATCCCAGGCTGTTTAAGTGAAAAGGACCCAAAGTCAAAAGGATCAAAACGGATCCTAACTAAGGACTTCCACAAACCTACTCAAAACAAGCCCGGACACACCGCGGAGCAAACTAATGGCTCAACTAGCCCAAAATCGACATTCTGAATCTGAAAAAATCTACGAAATCCCTATCCGATGATCTGATCATCAAAGGACTACCCATGCTCCAAAATGAGATTTGGTTGGGTTGAATTTCCATCAAACAACCCAAACTCAAAATAAAAAGCCCAAGACATGAACTTAGGTCTACCTAGACCAAATAGGCATTCTAGAGCTAACAAAACTGTCGAAATTTGATACCGAGCGCATTTATTACTATTTCACTCTCGATTTCCACTATTTCAAAACTAAAACTTTAAAATAGGAAAACTAAGATAACAAGCAAATGAGTCACCAGGGAACTGAGCTACCAGTCCCAAGGTAATTAAACCAAACTACAACTCACCATAACTAAAGTTGCAAACTTTACTCTAATCACGTGTAATTAGAGCATTCCCAGTGATCAATCTAACACGAAACTAGTACTAAAGTAAAAAGAATGATTTTTGTCAACTAAGTAATGCTACTATGTATATCACTATAAACCTATTTATCTAACTGTAGCTATCTTATCATAAAGTCATCATTACTCTCCATTGCTTCCATTAATTTTTTTCAAATATCATATTTCTTGTTACTACTATGAGTAAGTGACTTGAAAAAAAACCATGCAGTAAGACCCTAGCTCCCATTTCAATTTGTTTTCACTATTAATCAATTTAACAATAATAATAATATTTAGTGGATAATTAAGACGTATAGACACATTAAAGTTGACTTAATTTGGTTTACCTGAAGCGATCAAATTATAGTAGATACTATAGCCGCATTGCTGCTCAAAGTTTCTGTTCAAAGTTGTTTTCTACTTTTGTATTTTGCAATGTCTGATAAAGTAAACCTATTAACTGTAATCCCTCTTAACAAGGACCACATAAGTAAATAATATGTGGTTTTTGACCCATTAAACAACCAATTAAATTAATTTTATAAATTGACCCTATAAATTATACAACCTTAATTAAACAAATAGCCTAAAATACCCATTTAAAGTCTACGGGAAGAGTCTTCTAAAAAATATGTATATTAGTGTTCAACACAACCTAAAGTTCGTTGCAACAGTGCTCCTTCTACCTTTTCATATGGTCAACCACATCCTGAAAGGACTTTCCTGTGGAAACCATACATAATGGTGGAATCTGCAAATCAGAATGTAACCACTTAATGAAGTAAAAAACTCACTCCTCATCATTAAATAGTAATCGAGTAGAAAACCCTAATAAATCATGAAAATGGGCACTCTAAGCCACCACTGATTTTCTACGGTGATCTATGATCAAGAACTCATCTCTCTTCTTGTCCCTCTAGGAGCGATGAACATACTTCTTTAAAAAAAAAATATGAAAACGTTTTTTAGGACAAGGGTTGTGCTTTTGAAGGCTGACAATCAACATGAGAACGCCACCACATTTTGGAGTCTCCTATGAACTGGAAGGTCATGAACTTTACACCAAATCCCTCCACTATGTCCAACTATTTAAGCATCTTGTGGAAACCAACCAAGAACTTATAATAATCCTCAGATCCTATCCCCTTAAAGACTGGGGGTATCAGTTTCAGGAACTTAACAAACAACTTAAGCCGATCATTAGTCATAACCCGCCCTACAGGCAACATAGGAAATATGTATATCTCTAATGTTGCATCAATGTGGAAAGCCACAAAAGCGGTATGCTGTACTCCTGTGGCCTTGGGTATTAGCAATGGAGGAACTAAGGCTGCTTGGACTAGATCGAATAACCCATTGAGGTAGGTAAGAACTCAATTAATCATTTATGATACAGGCTATAGATGCACCATATCATTATTAGCCTCTAGCTTAACGTTCATTCCTTCCACATTATCAACAAGTGGGGAATCTTTACCTCCTCTCAAACAGGGCCAGTAGTCTACCTTTATAAGGGAACTTTTACCTCCTCTCCAACAGGCCTAGTAGTCTGACCCAACAATCTCTCTCTTATGGCCTCTCGCTGTTAACCTTCCTCGAATTACAATTCCAATGGATAGATCAGGTGCTTGCTCTATGAATGCTGCCTCATCTGCTCTCGTTTGACTACCTGCAAAAAGAGTAAAGAGGGTTAGATACCTTATTGTAATACTATATATCAATTGGACTCAAGTTACAACTCAAAAAGAAGAAGAAAGGGAATTTTTCCAAAGTTCCATAGTCTCTTGAAGAAAAGTACACGTGTCCTTGTACCATTTCATATGTCTCTACTAGACCTATATTTGTGTGGTCAGATTGATGAACCTAATGTTATGATAATAAGTTTTTTATGACCCAAATTGTGTCGTAAGTGTCATCCGCATTTAACCCTACATGTGAGAAAACCAATGAATCCAAGCCCAATTAACAATATTTATGAAACTCATGAAGTGATAAAAAGGATAAACTTAAATAATAAAATTTACTAAATGGAAATGTAATTTCTATCACTATTACAACCTATGAACCTAAAAGTCACCACCATCCAAGGACCTCTAAAAAAATGAGTATATATAGTTAGAATTCATCCAAAAACTTCTAAAACATGAAATAGTATCTGAATGCCTGAACAATGGGTAAGATGAAAATAGATAAGAATCAGCACAAGTTGGTTTGCATAGCCCACCTGAATCATGAGATGTTGAAGAATTGATAGATATGAGGGGCGGTTAAAGCCATTGATACGCTCGTTGTACTAATAAAGAAAAATATAGGTAGGGGGTCAATACAAAAGCAACTTGTAATAAGTAGGTATCATTGGACGACTACAACTAATATGTATAAAATAATAACAATAAGACAAATACACACTTAGAAGGTAATTCAAATAATCATTATTAAGTATAAAGTAAAAAGTAGAAAGCAACAGGTGTAGGTTCAACAACCACTACAACAAGTATATAGTGAAATCAACAATACCAAAATCACAAACGAGCGTTAAAGCCTCCACCCCAAGATATTTTGGGGAAGTATATTCTTTGAGATTGCATATTAATTCACTTCAAGAGAATTCCTCCAACACTATTATCATAATTAATAGTTGTATCTCTATGACACCCAATCCAAATATATCATACTGACGCAACACCTAATCTAAATATATATGTATCCATGGGCAAGGGTCTTATTGTTGTTGCCCATCTAACTATCTAAAAATTTCCACTTTCAGTATTTTATTTAATCAATTTTTCATTTCATTTATACATAAGTCACATGCCTTCTTTTTTCAAGACATTATTTTTGACAGAGCAAGTTCAAGATTATTGGTTTCACATTTAATGATCAGAAAATAAACACCATAATATAGCAATTATCACAAACACAATAACTAAACATATGTAAGACTCCAGATCATTACTCAATTACGGTCCACTTCTACTAAGAGTCTATCTACTTTTAGAGAAACCATAACCTACCTCAAAAGTGGTAAGAAGCGATGCAATCACGAAGAATTCCCTTATTTTCTCATAAAGTTTTCAATGCTTGATATTTATCACGCTCTAGCAATAATATAAATGCATGAAAATCAATAAGAAAAGAAAAATCATGACTTGGGAACTTACTCCCACCACTTTTACCCGATTCACATGGTTTCTAACCTAACTTGGGGTTTTCTTAACCTTTAATTCTCTTAAACTCACAGTTTAAAAGGAATTTAACTCAATTCTAGTTTTAATAGAGGAATTCCCTATTTTCAATGCGTACTAATCACTAAGAATTAATTTCTAGGTGAAATTTCACATACCCAATTCATCTTTTCAACCTAGGGTTCTAGCCATGGTTTCCCATACCTAAGAATTCCTAAGATTCTAGCGATTAAACTAGATTATACGGACGATAAAGAGTTACCTTGGAGATGAAAACTCCTAAAAACCCTTCCTTACACCTAAAATACACTCTTAATTCCCAAAAGTTAAAAAAATAGGAACCAAATTTGAAAATTTGATTAAAACCTGAAATCAACATTCTTAACCTTTAGGAAAACATCACTATGATGGGAGAAGTCCTACTATGGTGGTCAACTCCATTGTGATGGGATTTCAACCGGTACTGCAGGATGAACACTCATTTTAGAGGTGAGCTTTGCTCCTTAGAACCTTTCTCCTATTTACAATAAAAAATTGATATTAAGACATCAAAATTCAAGCCTATCCCAGTAAATCTAATAACCAAAGTTTAAGACACTCAAATTTGATTTCAAAAAATGCCACGAATAAAGATCTAAGTTCTCTACCCAAAAGTAAATGCTAAACAAGTCAATAATAGTCTATAATTTTATCAACACCCTTATATCGCACCTGACTAAAATTTTAGCTAAGACTACCTTGCCTGGAGATTTTTCTAACTCTAAATTTTGGAGTCTAAATGGTAGAAATCTTAGGTTTAGAAATATCATGCAACAATAGTTACAGTCTTTATATCATATCATGTATGAAGTCATTTCTCAGCGGGTCTTATAATGTCATCACTTATACTTGCCTTTCTTTTATTTCTTTCTTTTCATATCACAATTCATCACCTGTTTCAAGAGCCCCATTTCTGTTTAATTTTCTTAAATCATCATCAACTAAGTACATGGAAACACAATCACAAAGCCCCCATATGAGCAAGCATAAGTGAAACACCTTCTCAATTTAATATCATGGCAATTCAAAATAAAAACCCCACATGTGCATTATAAGTGAATAACATGGCGAGTAAAATAAATCAATCCCCCTAACAGGCATCAATAAAGAAATCAATATCATCAAATCACAGAGGCTCATATTACGGGGACCCTTTCAACACATAATATTTTCTTTATTTTAGCTCATCATGAAGGACACTAGTACTTGAGAGAATACTCGTCATCTATCCCATACATGCCCCTCAAAAGGTCTTAATTATTTCCAATTACATATAACTACTAAATAAACACATAAAAACTTTAAAAAGGAGCCATTAAACCTCAACTTTCCTTAAATCAAAGTCAAAACAATTAAACTCTTTCCTTGACCTTATGTAGAATCTCTAATCACACTTAATTTGATCAAATACAGAATACTTATAAGAAAACAAAGCTATCAGTACTCGTATTTCCATATTTTGAAAAAATTTCGCGCACACTCTTTTCTTATCCAAGAAGAAGCCCTTAATATGATTTTCGAAGTGTTACAAAGGCAAGTAGGGAACATACCTATTGGGTTATTATCTATGTAAGTTAAAAGAAAATATGTGTTATAACCTATTTGCAAAATCTCTGTTCTTTAAGTTTCTACCAAGTCTTGGATTGCATTTTCTGAAATATAAGGCATAAGAATATGCTTAAAAGACTAGTGGTTTAGAAATTATTTCTATGAGTTAAGTCTTGATAATTAACCGTAAAAATTAAGATAGATTTTTATTATTTGTTAACTAACTGTTTGCCTACAATGACAAGAATTTTAAAGAAAAAGATAACAAGATAATTTGAATCAATATATTTATTTTTATTTATTCAAATTTAGAGATTTTCCACTCTTGGACCCCTACTAGATTCCATACAAGATTAATCACAACAAAATAGGTTTTAAAATACATAAATAGAAAGTAATAACATAAAGCAAGGAAAGAAGAACACTTCGCTTGGACCAAGTCCACACTCTGAGTAAATGGGTCGTAGCTCATGAGGCCATGCAAATGGATCCCGAGGCCTCGTGATATGCAAAAGATGAAAAAATTAGAAATTGATAATAAATAAATAAAATAATGAAAATTGGAAAAAGAAATCAAAACTTCTTATATTGGAATAATCCAAAATACACACAATAATAGACATGGCAAACAAATGGATTGAAGTAACTAACCTTGACCGACTATTGGACTAAATATGAAGTAAGATGGGTGATGAGTGGTCAAAACACCACTTATTACACCCAAATGCATAGTTAAAATTGAGTGTTTTCGTCATCATTATGACCAATTCTAATGTTAGTTTGGTGAGCATTTTAGGTAAATGCATATCTTTTGGAATAACAAAAAAACTAAGCTGAAATGATGAATTAGAAGAAATAAAGCATCTTCAAGGCAGTGGACAAAGGAAAAATACAAAATGAGAATACTGGAGAAGATGGCGGACAAACTGCCTAAGACGGCGGACCACCGCTCTATACTGCGGTCATCCACCCTCCCCTCCATTCTTGGTTCAAACACTGCCAAAAATAGCGGTCCAACGGCAGTCCGCCATCCTAAATGATGGTAATGTAAGTTGATAGCCGTAACGGACATTTGAGGCTTACAAAAGACATTTCTTCAACTTCATTTGGGAGAGGATAATATCAAGAGAGAGATGGACATAGAAACACACCAACAAGAGGGGATTTGGTCTTAGGCTATTCACACCACAAGAAAGGGGCACCACACCACCACTACACATTTGGGGTAAAGATTTAGATGACACCTTTGATATATTTGTACCCATTTCTTCTCCCCTTTCTTTGTATTGAATATTCTTAGTGTGTAGTTGGTCTTTCTTGTATGAATATTGAACATAGAGATATTTCTATATTTAT
>JBDJHY010213476.1:0-11355 GCA_039654485.1 Withania somnifera | reverse complement strand
CCAGTTGCAGGTTTTGAAAGAAGAAGTAAGAAGAAGAATTACTCCGAATCACCAATAGAAATGCGTTCAGAGTCCAATTTACACAAACAAACTATGCACGCACATCCGAAACAGTCAAAATTGAAATTCGAGGTCATTTTGGCAAAATGTTGACCAAGCCAACCCTTAGGATTAAAATCATAAAATTCTCACCAACACCTCAAAAATACAACGACAAGTCCGGGAAATGAACCAAAACCTCCACTAGCCTCACATCACCATTTCAAAGCTGATGAAAGCATCAGAATTCTGATCTGACACTCCGAACACCAAAATTCCACTCAAGCTCCAACTTACGCCTTAAACTTAACTAAAATCCACAAATGAGAACAAATTTCAAATGAAAACTCCGAAACACAAACTTAAAGTCAATCTTGACTTTTTTTTTGGCATTCCAGAGCTAACAAAACTGTCGAAATTTAATTTCGAGTTCATCTTGAAGGAAAGTTGAGATATTTCTCAACCGAGACGCCAGGGAACCGAACTACCGATCCTAGCAATGAGTTGGGGCAACTACTGAAACACTCTAGAATACAAAATATCACGTATTTCTCATAAATGACCATAAGGGTCATTACAACATCAACTACTAAATGGACTTTCATCCCTAAAAGTCAAAACAGAGCGTAGATACGTGAAGAGAGACTCCAACCAAGGAGATAAAACTTCAGCCTAGGCATCCACGACAACTCCACCAGCCGCAAACCACACCTACAAGTTAACCACAACCCCACTGAAGATCAATTACCAATATTCTCAACCAAAAATCCCAAAAAGGATCGCTATCTCAAAACTAAAACCAAGGTTGAAATTAATCACTATTCTGTTGAACACCCCCAATGTTGACCCACAATACACCATCACGTTTGTGGGGAGACGAAGATGAGAGAACCTCTACACGAAGATTGAAGAATGGACCCACTCTATAAGTTCTCGAGTAAACACCACCCCTCTTGCTTCTCACCAACTCAAATAATCAGACTAGTTAGAACACTTCCAAGTGACAATGTCGAAGATCTAAGCCCCCCATAAACCAAGTTACATATACGGAACACCTATGCAACACCCATTATACTTCCATACCTAGTGAACTCCAACTCTCTATGATAACATACTAACTGAAACCTAATACCACTAAACTAATTCTCACGAGAAACAGCAAAACGTACTCAAACTGTGGGGAAGATGCTTTGATAGAGCGAAAACATTAAGCCAAACCAACACGACCACCTTTGACGCAACGAAATTCTGACTACTAGCACTCGTTACAGCTAAGTAACAACTCCCACCACGAAAAATACTCTATCAAGCCTCAATGCATAATAACAACTCTCCAAACCATGGCTAAACCTGAATTACACACACAATGGGGGGTAGAGCTCATAATAAGTGATCCCTCGAGATGCTCAACCATAATCCTTGTCACATTAAGTCACAGGAATCCAATCTATTAACCTACCAACCAATCGCGACTCTGTCATACCAAATAGCTAGATAATAACTCCTCAATCTATTAACTAATTCCCATCACAACCCAAAGAAACTTGAACACCATAAACCTTTCTAGTCTAGGTTGGAACATAACTACAACAAAGGCTAATAATAAACCCAGAGCCTCTACCCCTCAATCTCAAGCTTACCCGGGTTCTAACACAATGTGTGAAAGCACATCTTGCAACAAAACCTTACTTAACTCAAAGAATCATCCCACCAATCCTGACTATTAAGCAACCACGATGATATCCTAATTCAAGGAAAACGCGATCATCACTAATCAACGGAGACCAACTTCCACGAATACCTAGCTAATCACCTCGCAAACTGTCACCCATAAGCATAACACACCGAAACCTTTCTCCTTATCCATACTAGGCTAACTCGTAAACCAAGCACGGTCAGTCTGCTCTAACAAAAGCATCAAACATACCACATCAAAACATAACGAATCACTGGTGCACCTATATCCGCACTTGATCAAATTTACTTTAGCGAATCTAACACAATTTCCTACCACCAACGTATAACATCACAACCAAACCTAGCACGAACCCTTAAAAATGACATACTAACACCAGATATATAGTGCTAAACCAACCTCCCGCGAGGAAAACTGCTCAAGGATAAGCAATTGCTAACATACTAAGTAGAAGAATTCCCTATCTAAAAGTTTCCAGAGATGAAACACCAGCACCACAATATAACAATCCCAAAAATCACAAGGCAATCCCAGTCACCTGCAAATACTAAAATCAGCTACAAACATCACACTATTACAGAATTACACAACTATACTAGAATGATCTTATCAACACATCCTAATTCGGTACTTACTACAGACTACCATCCATAAACCCACAAAGCTAAAAACACTCTGCAAACTTGCACCAATCGAGTTTAATATAAAATCTGCCACAAAATCTTATATCACTGAACAATCTAACTAAGGAACCATACTTGCCATCCACTACTAAGGGAGAAACCCATTGCATGAAGAACACTCTAACACACTATCCATTAAAACTTTGCATTGACATCAAGAATACAAAAATTTCCTAACCAAGGAAACTCAGCTTGAACCAATACAACTATTGAAAAGGATAGAAAACTAAGTGAGACGCGACCTAAGATCGACAAACAGGAACAACTTATGCCCATGTGGGTCAATTAGAGTAATCGTTATAATACAATGCAGACACTAAACGACCAAAAGCACCTATTCTAATGTTGCAAATGAATATATGATATGCTAGTGTCATGGGGAGTACTGGAACACGACTCTCAATGGATACCAAAAACCCATCTATGTAGCCAAGGATTTAACAGGCATGGAGAAGACCGCGGTCTTAGAGCGAGTGCCGAGAACTATATAGAGAACGAGGGTAACCTACCCATACCAGGAGATACGATACTAACACTTACGAAATAACTCAACTATTAATGAACCTCCTCAATGAAATAAAATCAAGCCTAGCATCAACATGCTAATTACAATTAAGTACCCGAAATTAGCCCAACTAGCTCGAGGCCTGAACGAATAGCTCACTTAACCTAAACTCAATATTCCTGAGCTTATAGAGCAATCAAATTTTCAATCTCGAGGCTCTGATAATCAAAAGTCAATCGAAGTTAAACTTTTAAACTCCAACAAGCTTAAAAACACTCAAAACCAAATAATATCATAACCAAGGCCTCCGAACACAACCCAAGAGATCATCTAGACCAAAACCTATATTCTGGAGCTAACGAAGCTATTAGAATTTGATTTCAACTTTATTTTTATAGAATGTTAACTGAAATCATGCTTTCAATAGTTAAGGCTCTTAAACAAGGAAACGACATAACAACCAAATGAACGACCCGAGAATCGGACCACTGATCCCCATAAGTCATAAATGACATAGAGCCATTATAAAAAAATCTAAGATGCAAGTAAATAAAAAAATTAAAATAATTGTAAGGGTCATCACAAGTTTGCATGGTGTATTAGGAACTGTACTTCATCATGGTGTCAGTGAACCCTGCCAAATTTTTAAAAAAAGTAAAAGAGAAAATGGAAGTTATATTTATTCCATTAATAATAGTGATATTTCACAGAAGATACTGTGAATAACCCATTTTGGTGTATAAATTTTCCTACAATACGGTTTAGTCTGATTGTATAAACAAAGTGTTATCTCGATTTTGGACTCGATTCATATTTCTCTTGTGAGGGATCTTAAAGGAATGAATTATAATGGATAAAACTCCTTTATTCATAAGAAAAAATTGAATTGGTCCGAGAGTTAGAGTTCCTAACTTTTCTCCAAAGAAATAAATTAGATATTCATTTAGCATAAAAATATTTATAACACTCCCTCTTGAATATTTATTTGATAGATAATGTTCCTCATTAAAACTTTACTAGATAAAATCCAGTGGGAATAAACTCTAGTGAAGGAAAAAGATAACACGTATCTAATAATACCCATTTTGACTCCCTCATTAAAAACCTTATTAGGACAATCCAGTGGGACAAAACCTTGTGAACAAAAAAGAGTACAGTGTGTATAACTCCCCACCCAATCTTTTGCCCCATTTACTCGAAAGTTGGAATAGATAAAAGACTTGGTGAACAAATCATTCATTTCTTCACTTGATGAATTTGCTTTTTGTTTGGCTTTATTATTTCTTAGAGATCAGGTGTATAGAAAAGATGTATTTTATTTTGTCTTCTTTAACATAAGCTTCTTCGAATTGAATTATGCAAGTGATAATGCCTTCATACAATATTAAAACCTTTCTATTAAAAAAATCTTTTTGCATTTTGAATAGTATCCATAACTGACCGCCCTCTGGAATGAATGAATGATATGACAACACCCATAAATGCACATATATAGTTTGTTTGAAATCAAACTTTATGTCTATCATTTAAATATCTGCATTTAATGACCAATAAAATTTTGAAAATATTTGTTAGGATAAACATATTCATATGGGGACTACTTATTTTTCAATAAGCAAGTGATCTTATTTCAGTATCTCCATATAGGAGTATAACTATATTATGCTAATAGTTATAGAAAGATGTATAAGTACACCAATTGAATAAGATATGATACTTCGGAACTAATTCAAGTATACATATTTCTCATTTCAACTTCTTTCAAAAAATAATCCATTGCATTTGGAAATTCTCTTAGAGCTCCAAAGCAAATCATTAACTTGCATAACAATATGAAAATTTAAACTTTCATAAAGATACAAGGGTAAATAGAGTTATTTTATACCCTACGCCATTAAGGTGATTCTATTGTCAAAATTGATTGACTTAATCCATATGAGGAATATAAATAATTTTCTCAAGAACTTATACATACTCAAAAATTATAAATTCTTTAGAATTGTTCATATAAATTTATCTGTGACAACATTTAGTGTCAGATGTGTGACCTCTTCTACTGTCTAGAGTGCAAATTAAATAAGGTTTACGCTTACTAAGATGCATCAATCCATTTAATAAATATTTCTTCACCAGCATGATTAATTAGAATTCAGATTCTCAAATCTTTTAAAATATTGTGCCATATTGTATAAAAGATATTATCGACAATCTATCATTTTATATCAGTTCACAATGCAACATAACTTATTGAGATCTCATCACTTCATTAACTTTTTATACGTACTTAAACTTCTCATGAGGTTTCATGAAGTGTTATGTCATATAGATTCTTCAAGAGCACATTACCTCCTTATTATGATTATTCGCTTCTTTGTTCCTCTCCCTTTTAAGGGTTATTGTATTTGAAATCGATGGTCTACTGTGTTTCATGCATGTCATTGACTTTTTTCTTCAAGAACATTCAAAGAATTTGCAGCTAATATGAAATCAATTTTGGGTCAACAAATGCTTCTAGCATTTAACTTGAATTATCTTGAGGATCACTCTTATGATAATTCAAAACATATCTTTAAGCTGCTTATTCTCTCCCCCTTATGTTAACAAAACTAACATATATCATCTATCTTCTCTGAGGAATCCATCTTTGTGCATTGTGGTAGTCATATACCACATATTAAAAGAAATTACATAGAATTATTTGATTTCTGACTTGAACCAATTGAGAGAGAGAAAATAATCATAATTTATTGATGACGCGTACAAGTGTCGTTGTATGCAATTCATCATATTTCAGACCAACTCATGAAGTTTTATTCTCATAAGCGATAGTTTAGCTATTTATCTGAGGCATTCAATATCAAACAAGTTTAGATATTAATTAATATTATCAAGATAAATTTTCTTGATTACATAATCTGGAAGTATGCACTTAACTCAGTTAAAGAAACTTTACTAATGCCAAACTGTAGGTTAACAATAAACGTACATATGATCATCTTTAATTGCATCTTAATATATCACATGATAGGTGAACTAGCCCATATTCACTTTTTATGCTTTTCAAATTTCAGAACGTCCAATCTCAATGTTAGTTGATTTGATCAACTCATCATGAGAACAAGCACCATAAAACAACTCTTGAAGAATCTTCTAGTTCTTCAATATATTATAATACTCAATATGCATATCTTCAGAATAACAAATCATGTCTACCAATAGATTAAACTATTTGCTCTAGTAAACTTTAAGTTACCCTAACATGTGCTATTTGCTTGAGTAAATTTTAGTTTTACTACTTCAGGAGTAAATTTCAGATCTACTATTTCGGGAGTAGATTTCATAATAATACTTCTCATTATTCTACCTCTTTTGGAGGTGAGTCGTGATATATTCAAAACCAACCGTACATTCATATTTGTAAGTCTTACAAACACTCGTCACATTCTCCCAGGGAATGGATCTATGTTTGTGATACTTGTCAAAAGTTCTTATTTTATAGGAATTAAATATAGTATCTGAACATGTCCTATCATATTAAATCATGATAATTTAAAACCTCTTTTCAACTATAGCTTCTTTAAGAGCAAATCGAGGCATACATAAAATGTAGAGAATTTTTGTCTAATATCTTTTCAATTGCACTTTCATGTCATTCCCATTGAAAAAAAATTACCTTCACATTTAAAGAACAATTTTGTATAATTACCACAATGATAATCATTATAATTTTTTTTTCTCCACGCCCATATGTATTTAACCATTTATCTTCTTTCAGGCTTATTATGCATTGCTATCACATTCTCATCAAGGAATGGAGCAAATCAATATGACAAGTTTCATGACTTTTCAATAAAAATATATTATTTTGCCTTGTCATCATTATATTATCACTAGTGCATTAGAACTTAAAACAAATATCTTATTCATATAAAGACGGCTTAGGCTATAAATCAAGGAACTTGAACTCAAAATCTTATCATTACGGCGCATTGAAACTCTAATCCATTGTCTTATCCTTTTGTACGATCTCACTCAATAATGTAATATGACAAAAGTGTTATAAGTTCGCCCTCAAGACATAATGGTAAATTGAACCATTTTGGTTTTTAGATCCAATAAAACGTACCCTTAGTAAAAAAATATTTTAAAAGAACCATAAAATATGAAGAAGATACTAACCGTTAATTATATCCAGTAACTAAATCTCCACTGTAAGGGTGAGTAAATAAGACTATAAAATGAAAGTTCAAACCTAATAGGCCGCTAGATCACATGTCCATGTTAGTTTGGTTCAACAGGCTTTTGTACGCATATCTTTGTACAAATATCTAGACATCACGATAAATCACATTGTGCCCAAGTTTTATCATTTGTTTCGATACAACAATGACAATTCATTAATGGTAGAACAATCACGCTGATAATGTATTATAGAATAATATAATAAAGAACAAGAAGAATAAGCAAGAAAAGAAGAAGCTTCTTATTTTTCTTGTGAGGGATCTCAAAGGAATAAATTATAATGGAGGAAATCTTTACTTATAGAGAAAAATTGACTTAGTCACAAAATTAGAATTCCTAACTTCTATCCAAAGAAATAAAATAAATATGCGTTTACCATAAAAATATTTATAACAATTTTAGATTTTTAATAAAATTTATATCCTCTAGCATTTAATTAGCTAAATGGTAAAGTATTATGAATGTGTTTCTTATATCTTTAAAATTCCTTAGTCAGTGTTGAAACTTACGTTTTTAGAAAAACAAACTCACTTCTTGGGATATTTTCTCTTTAGAAAGATCAATTTTCTTTCTCTTTATTTTAGAAGGAGCTAAATATTAATTGTCCATTTTGTTTACTATATATTTTTAAAAGAAATTATAAATAATAATGATAATTTTACTAGTTTACTCCTTAAAGATTAATTTGAAACCTTACAAACTTATTTATGCTTTCAAAAAATAATAGTTATAACGGTAAAATGAAAAAAAAAATTAATTTAACTTTAATTTGTAAATCGATAAATAATTTGAGATATGTAATTATAGTAATGTAAATAATTAATATGAGATAGAGAAAATAATAAATTATAAAAGGTAGGAAAAAGTTGCTCAATGGGAAATATTTTCAAACAGAAAAAAAAAATAGCATCCACAAATTATGGGACAGTAATATTAGCTTTTATATATGAAAGTTGACTAAAAGATTTACTACGTGAATAGCATAACCACATTATTTAAATGAAGCAGTTTATTAACTGACATGCGAATTGAAAAGGTCCCACAAGCGAAAATTATAAAAATATACCACTTATATAAAATTATATTTATATAATCCAAAAAAAAATTACAAACCTACAACTTAGTTTTTATTTGATATACACGTTCATACAACCTTATATAAGTTTATATATTTATTACATATAAACGTGTATAAATATGTATAAAAATATAAAAAAAAAATTATACACATTTTAAAAGCTTTTAACAAAATTATATAAATTTATACAAAAAATAACACTATTATAGATAATTAAAGCAAAATAAAAAATAAAAATGCACTAGAAAGAGAGATGATTCTTAATGACTGGAGCATGAGCCAAGGCCTAAGTACCACTCCAGGGTCTCTAGCTGAAACATTAAAATCCACTTCAATGACCTACCTTCTTCTTCAATTAAATCGTCGGGTTCAAGAGCTCCAACACTAAAGCTCTAATAAAATTGACTTTGGGCTCCGTTTCTGACTTGAGCCTTAACATAGACAGAATATTGGTTTTACTCAGCAATTCCCCCTTCCACCACTTGTCAACATGTTATTTTTTGACAGGAAAACACCATATTCGACCAGTATTATGACCCGATCAGAGTCAAATTTAAAATTTAAATTATGGATAAAATTCTCTTTCTGTATCATCGTCTTTCTCACCTAATACTGCTCTTCAATAACAACAATATATCCCGCAACTCATAAGTAGGGCTTGGGGATGCTAGAGCGCACGCATACCTTACCTCTACTTTATAGAGGTAGAAAGGTTATTTTAGAAAAATTCTTGGCTCAAGCGTGACAAATCAAAATAGTTATGAAAAGAAAATACGACAATGGAAAAAACATTTCAATTAATAAGGAAAGGAATACTGCTCTTCAATAAGACCTGCAAAAGTCTATTAAATGCATCTACTAACCTTACACATGGTAAAAATGTTATTATAGATTGGGACTTTTTAGACAAGTGCAGCATTTTTCAACCAGATTAGCAAATTCTTACAAAGAAGCACTTTGAAATTGTATTTTCTCTAGAAAACAAAAGGAATCAAAGCCTTTACATTCTTCGGAAAATTCTCAAATTTGGAAAGGTACCATTTCCTAGTAACATAGCTCCTTCCCATCAGATATAAAGCTACACCCACAGCACAGCAAAATGAAAACGGTGTTTGGGAGATGAATGAAATCCCTATAAACACAAGAATCTCGAAAAGATAATGAGGGCATATGACCACACTGAAAAGGCCGCCTTTGGGAATTTTATAGCCCTTCTCTTTATTGTCTCTGAGCTTGGAAAGGAGGTAGTGATGATAAAAGTTGCCACAGATTCCAACAAAGAATATCAGCAAACCAACATACTTCAGATCAACTTCTGGTTCCGTATATCCTAGTGTTAAGTGTTGAATATAGATCATGACTGCAGCCAACATAAAATAGGAGGATGAAATAAGGAGCACTGAGCCAAGAATCATCCAACCACTGTATTTGTGAACAAACAGAACCTGCAAAGCAGAATGGGTAACGTCATTACTCCTCAAAGTAACTGGTATTGTTGGCACGTCTGAAGAATTATATAGGTGTAATGCATGAACAAGTTATAACAGAATTCGATTAATATAAGCAACAGGGAAATCTATCAGATTTCTGGTGAATGAGTTCAATATGTTTGAGTGTTTCTCCTTGTTGACAGAGCAAGCTGGATGATTGATAATAGATGACTTCCATTGATTGTTCCCTACTCAGACCTAGTTATATTTGATGTGAAAGATACACATGGCTGCTTTCCCTGCTACTCAGTTTTAGCAAGCAAAAGTATATTTTCTGAAACAATAGCAAGCAAGAATATTGAAAGCAATAGTACTGAGAGCTATAGGAAACCATCACATAAGCCAGATTCAAAATATTTTTGCATTTAGATAGGGAAGTTCTTCAACTTCACAAGGTAGGTAAGGCTGCATGCTCACCACCCACCCCAGACCCCACTTGTGGAATTACGCTGGGTATGTTGTTGTATAGAGTTGTTGTTCCTTCTCTCAAGAACAAGGGGACGAAATCAATTTACTCCACAACACCAAAAAATCTCTGACAATGTAGATTCAGAATTGGTTATCTTAGATAGAGAAGTTCTTCCTTCTCTCAATAATAGCCGGAGGAAATCAAATCACTTTCTAAAACCAACAACTTATGGACAATGTCAGTGCAGAATTGGTTGTCTCAATAATCGAAGCCTAGTCTTATAGGACATAAATACAAGTTGGTCAAATCTATCAGAGCAACCAGTTTGGAACGTTATCTAGTTCCTTGTCTGAGATGAATACTTCGAATCAGTAGATCGCTGAAGAAAGCATTAATTTGTATGAACTAGTGGAATGAAGTAGGAATCTTGTATGCAATAAAAAGGCTTACAGTGTTAAGTTGGTATGTAGATGAATGTGCTTAGAGAAGCATTAAGGGCTCAGGTAACAGTAAGATGGGGGAAAAGCACAGAAGTACTACAACTGGATGATAGAAAATTTCAGCATCTCTGAGGGGCAATATCAAGCAGCACGAATATTATTCGGAACAGTGGGAAGAAACAAGAGATTATCTAGCGACGAAGGTTGTTAACGCATAATTTGGCCATGGAAAAAAAATATCTAGTGTCCAATACACCCTTGGAAACATATCAAGGACTTCTAGGAGAGTTTACAGAACATTTTTTACCATAAAGTGGGAAATGTATGGAAGATTACATTCTAGTAGAATCACTGGCTTTAGCACATCCTTTAGAGAGGAATTCCATTTAGATTATCATGCCCCTGAAGCAACTGTAATCAAATGCAAAGGAAACTATAGTGGGAAGTTTAGGTTCAAAAGGAAGTCTAGGCCTTGGCATTGGCAGCAACTACGAAGATGTAGGGCCCCCTTCAACATTTCCAGTATGAATGGATAAATCTACACGAAGCACACCTTACTAAGAAAATTTGAGGAAAAGGGAATCCATTGTGTGCAACAGGTTCTAGATGTGCAAAAGAGACAGGGAAGATCCTACTCATATGTTCTTGTATAGGTTCTTGTGGAATATGTCAAATATCTGGATTTCAATGGGATAATGACTAGACCAGTAATTGCAATATTCTTTAATCAGTTTGGAATAAAGCAACAGAAATATAGTGGGATATTTGGAAGA
>JBDJHY010213466.1:0-11355 GCA_039654485.1 Withania somnifera | reverse complement strand
TGAATTTGATCAAGTAAGAAAGATTGAGCCTCAACACAAGCCAAAATCATCCCGGAGTTCATCAAATCCAATCTGACCAAACTATTAGCAAAAGAATGGATGTCTAAGGTTAACGAACTATCCAAGCCTTGTCCCATACTAGCCGTCTTCTGGCTCAAGGCATTCGTTACCAAGTTTTCCTTGCTTGGATGGTATAAAATAGTAATATTGTAGTCCTTAAAAAGCTTAATCCACCTCTGCCTCCTAGAATTAGACTTTTGATGTCTTATAATGTATGAAGTCTATGATGTTTAGTATAAATTCACATATAACTCTATATAGATAATGCCTTCAGATATTGAGCACAAATACCATTGCTGCCAACTTCAAGTCATGAATTGGGTAGTTATGCTCACGAACTTTTTGTTGCCTCGCTGCATAAGCAATAACTTATCCATGTTGCATCTGAACAAACCCTAAGCCAACACCCAACACATCACAATAAATAAAAAAGCTGTGTCCCTTGATCAACAAAGTGAAAATCAGTAGAAGTCAACTAGTCCTTGAGTCTCAAAAAACTCGACTCATGCTCCTATGACCACTAAAAATGAAGAGAATGCCTTCACAAACCATCTATAGTATCCCAATAACACAATAAATCTCCACACCTCAAAAGGAGATATCAGTCTCGGCCAATCATGCACTGCCTGAATTTTTGTTGGGTCAATCATAATTTCCATCCGTAGACACCACATTCTTAGGAATTCTATAGATTCCAAAAAAAGCTCACACTTAGAGAACTTGGCATAATTTTGATGTTTTCTTTAAGTCTGTAGCATAGTCCTCAAGTGCTTCTTATGATCTTCTCCACTCCGCGAGTATACCAAGATGTCGTCTATGAAGACAATAACCAACAAATCAAAATAGGGCTTGAGCATCCTGTGAATCAAGTCCATGAAGGCTTTAGGAGTATTGATAAACCTGAAAGACTTTACCAAAATCTCATAATGTCCTTAATGAGTCCTGAACGGTGTCTATAGGATGTCCTCCTCCCTAATCCTCAACTGATGGTATTCTAACCTCTATCAATCTTAGAAAAAATTAATGCACCCTGAAGTTGGCTGAACAAATCATATCCTTAGCATTGGATACCTATTCTTAACCATCACCTTATTATGTTTTAGATAGAATATACACATCGACATCTTACTATTCTTATTCTTAACAAACAAAATCGGAGAAATCCATAGAGACACACTCATATGAGTAACCCCTTCAAGAAGATCTTGGAGATAAACCTTTATCTCTCTCAACTAGGAAGGAGCCATACTGTAAAGAGTAATGGGAATGGTCCTGGTGCCCCAGCTTTAACTTAATGGAAGAATTAATGTCCTACTAGAATGGACGACCAAATAGGTCAGTTGTAAACACATATAGAAACTCATATACAGTAGATACAAATTTATGGATAGGAATGGTGCCTTAAATGTCGCAAACATAAGGTAAGTAATCCAGACATCCTCTCACCATTAATCTCCTTTCCTGAAGGTAGGAAATGATCCTTATTGATGCACGACTAACAAAACCCTTCAACATATTCATGGATATACTAGGCACGACTAAGGTAACAGTCTTGGCATAGCAATCAAAAATTGTATGGTGAAGGGATAACCAATCCATGACCAGTATAATATCACAATCTATCATATCAAACAACAATAGATCATCCCAAGTGTATGACCCTCTAATAGAAACCAAGCAGTACCTCAATACTAGATTCGTTACTAAAGAGTCTCCTATCGGGGTAGCAACATATATACAGGCACTGACAACAAATCGGTAGCTAACTCTAAGAAAGGTGCAAGGTAGGATGACTTTAAGAACAAGTGGATCTAGGATCAAACAACATTGAGGTTGATCTAGAATACACGAAAATCATATATAAAATCACAACTTTTGAGGCCTTTGATTCTAGCTTACCAAGTATAGCATTAAGCTGGCGACTACCACTGAACTGACCGTTACCACAACCACTGACCCTCCCTTACTAGCCTGCACCATGGGAACCATCACCCTGTGCCCACCTCTAGCTGGTGGCGCACTGATATCAACACCTGGATAAGCTGAGGAATGGTCTAAACCATACCCCGTTGAGGGCACTCTTTGGCATAGTGAACGATAACCACAGACTCAAAACACGGCCCTGGAGGGTCACTCTATCAAGAGCCACGACAGGAACCCCATTGGCCACCACAACCTAAAGACCCAGTACATCTAAAACATTGCCCAAAAGATGGCGTGCTGAAACTCTAAGAAGCTTTCTCAAACCTGAAGAGGCGCCTGAACTTGCCTACTATACTGGCCCCATAAAAACTATTATTAACCATGGCCCCGAGAATGGGACCCGCTGAAACTACCTTGCTGCCTCTGCCTCTTATCACTACACTGATGTGAATCACGGAAAAGAGATTTCGTAGTCTATTCATGGTCAACTACTATTTGAAAAGAGTAGCCATCTAACACCAAAAATGCTACCATTCTCATAGTCTATCGCTCAAACCATAGAAAAATTTGTGAACTCTCTCTATTTAACTAGGTATGAACTCTACACCATAAATTGACAACTAATAAAATATGTCCTCATAATCCACAACTGAAATTGAGCCCTACTCAAGATGTCTGAATTCCTCTCTTAACTAATCCCTCTTAGATCAGGATACAAACTTTCTCATAAACATCTCACAGAACTTCATCCAAGTCAACTGGGGTGATCTCACTTGTTTTCAAGTCATCAATGATCTTCGCCACTACTTCATCGTACCACGCATCTAGAAGGTGGTATAAGAAACTCTATGATACTTTAAGATACTGATGTTACTCAACCTCTCCTCACACTCAGCCAAGAACTGGTGAGCACTCTCCCCTGGGACACCAGTAAACCTTGGCGGATCCAAGCAGAAGATAATTGCAAAAGCTTTTGTTCTGAACCTATCATTATAGTCTATGGTGCTACTGTAGGGGAAACAACCCAAATAGGTAGAACCTAAGCAAGATTAGGGGTTGTTTCTTCTTGAATTGGAGGGTAACCCCATGTACCGGTGCTCTTG
The DNA here is from genome assembly GCA_039654485.1 of Withania somnifera. Taxonomy (NCBI): domain Eukaryota; kingdom Viridiplantae; phylum Streptophyta; class Magnoliopsida; order Solanales; family Solanaceae; genus Withania; species Withania somnifera. The sequence continues at coordinate 8,269 of JBDJHY010213466.1, read as the reverse complement.
GGCTAGAAACACCAAAGGATACCCCCTGGGTAGATATTTGTGCACCGTCTATTGGCCGATGACTGAATGCACTAAGTAACTGCCAAAGTATAAATAAAACATCTAGAGTTGGTGCTGGAGCTAGTGCTTGATATGGAGTGGTTTCCATAGGCATTGTTGATGTCCTGAAGGCTTGAATAGGTACTATGACCCTTGTAGGTGTTGTATTCTGTCCTAGTTCTAGTTCTAGATCCGCTGGGTCAAAAGGCTTACCGTCGTCCATAGGTATCGACCGCGTACATTCTATTTTCTAAAGAATGAAGAAAACAAATGAGATTTCTTAGAAACTATCTAGCAAACACACACAAAATAGGATCTAAAAAGAGGTTCAAGTACTACATGCAACTATAGACTCCTAAATATAGGTTACAGAAATCTTCACATTGATTAACAGGACTCTACTAGACAAAACCTAGGCTCTAATACCAAGATTTGAGGACCCAATTTCTTAGGTTATGATGACACCTAATATCCCACAAGCAGGAGAACCAACCCTGTAGACAATAGTTGTGGCTATGGGATACTATAACAAATACGGATACATAAGAACATAAACAGCAGAGCAAAAGTAGAAGATAATGAAATAAGAGACATATCATAGTAGAAACACAATCAATAAACCTCCCAAGATTGAGTATCAGTATATACAGAGCCATTAAATATACAAAGTACAAGGTAAATGACAATTAATACAAGGTCCATCTCTAAGGATATAATAGAGAAAAAATACATCAACTGATGAGAAGCAAACTAGGCTGGATGTCTATAACACACCCTGAATCTCCTAAAGAAACAACGAGAAGGCACGAACGGTGAAATTAGCAGTGGGTAATAGTACTCAAATCTACACAGGGAGACACAAGTGTAGTATAAGTACAATTCACTGAAGCAACAAGTACCCAGTAGGCTTCGAGGGATTACTAGGCACATAACTATCAAAGAAATAGTAGATAACAATAATACAAAAAAATAGTTCATGGAACCAAGTAATACAACACAGAAATCTAGAAATATAAAAGGAAGCAAGAAAGATGATAGTGTACGATATGCTAGCTATATCACAGAGTAGGAACTCGAATAGGGGAAGAAATACATACTCGAGATCCTTGCAGCGGTACAATAATAATAACAAGAATCAGATATGACAGATAGCAAAGGTAACTATAGGGGATGTGGTTGTATACCAGTAACCTCATGGTATGGAAGGAAAGGATATATCAGGTAGTAATACACATAAATAAGCCCATAAAATAAGGATGATTAGTAAGTAAGAATATAAATAATACTAGTAGTATCAAAAGGATTAAAAGAAAGTAAAACCTTTCCAAGCCCCAATGAGGATGTAAGAGTACACAAAAGTCACTATCACCCATTCATCATCGCATACTACCGGAGAGTACATATAGAAAATAAGGGCGTTAAAGTAAACATAAAAAAATGATGCATAGTTCCTGTGTACGCTCCTCTTTCGGTACATGTAGGCCCAATAGGCAGGACTCATGGAAGAGCTCCCCCCGAATGCCACTACACATCAGACCCCTCCTCTGATGTGTCTATCCCTAATTGTCCCTAAAATGGCAAGGTCCATGGAGGTATGCTGATCGCGCACAAATGCCTAGCATCATAGTAAGCCTCATAATTTGATGTCATAGAGCCTTGGGGAGGCTCACCTCCTAGCATCCAATGCCTCAGTATAGTGGTATCACTGTACACATAAATATTGGCTACTTAGTACTACAAGTCTTTATATCTTAGAGAAATAAGGTCCTGAACCCATAAATGTGAAATAGTAGAAAAAAGGTTGTACTTCAGACACAAGTGCCACTAGTAATAGTAAATAAATGTACCCGATACCTGGTCTAAAATAAGTAGAAAAGGTAGTACCGGGTGTCAACACACAACCAAGTAAAAAATTTATTGAAAATCCACTTATGTTGTTATTAATAAAAAATCCCATTTATTCCAATTTTAGCCATTTGGACATAAATATATGAAAACCGGCCTCCAAGGACAAATAGTGTCAGAAAACGATAATAGTAGGCCCATAGCCCCCCAATGCACACTCTCAAAGGTTTACCTCACGACGGTCACGCTAAATAAATGCATGAAAACAAGAAATATCTAAAGCTAACCTATACCAGCTACGACTAGCAACACATAACAACCATCTCAAACCCATGCGCGAAACCCAAAATCCAATCCATGCATAAGTATTGTACTATTTCTAGAGATTCTTACTACCATCACAAGGCCAATACTAGGTCAATGGCATCGTCTTACACCGAGCATAGTCAAAAAAGAGAGATGAAGTAGAATACAAGAAGTGGTCAAGGGTCATGGTATCAACCTAGAATACCAACCTATGGAATCTATTTAGAATAATTGTACATGATATATCCCCATATTAAGTTCAAGGAGTCTACCTGTTGCAGCAAACATAGATCAGCTCATCTGGTGTTAAATGTCCTCTAGTAGCATTGAAACTGGTGAAATATGAAAATACGTATCAAGAAAAGATAACGCTATAAATTAATCTAATTATAAAATTGCCAGATATCAGGCCTAAGACGGTCCCACAAAACCCGCTAGCTGGACTAAAAACAAACTTCTTCATAGAGTTCCCGAAATCACTAGGTACTCATGATCCAAAAATAAGAATTATTCTAGTGAGAATTAGGCCTCAAAATTCCTAAAGAAAAATAACAAAAAAGATACGAAACTTACATAATTTAGAATAATCAAATGGAGGATTTATGTACTAAAAGAAAGACAACAACCAACCAAGAAGTAGAATGCATCCAAAAGCACCACTATGGTCAGCCAAATGTAGCATAAGAAATAAGAATTATCAAGTACTTATAAGAACTCTATAAAGAATTATCACCTTTTAAATCATGTTACATTTGTCTAGTTTTTTCTATGTTTGATATATTTGATTAATTTATATGACTTATTCCTCCATTATCTATATATTTACTACTTTTATTTCTTATATATGCCTATTCGACCTATCATGCCTACTGGGTACCCTATTTTCTTGGATTTTAATACTCATACTATACTTTGACATTTTTCTGTTGCAAATCCTAATATGAATTATCATTGTTGATCGAGGATTCATGCTTAGTTTGAGGATTTTAAGGTAGTAGAGAAATCTTGGCTATTGTTTCCCACTTTAACTCTTCTTTATTTTTATTTTTTGTCATCTGAATTTGATATTGATGTATTTACGATAAATTGTACTCTTTTTGGAAGCCATATATTTAGTGTCTTTTGTATGGAGATACCAAGTTCTAGGATTTTATTTCTATATTATTATCAGAGTTTGTATTGCCTTTCATCCTCAACTTTCATTTATCATTTCTATTTATTGTTTATTTCTATATTATTATCAGAGTTTAGGTCATTTTGTGACAACTACTTCACCTATGGTGGGTTATAGGTATCATTGTAACTTGAGAAACCAAGTCATGATAATTTGGTTTAGAGCTTTGGTTTATCGATATCATTGGCAGAGGAGAGAATGTCTAGAATAGTCTTACGAATTATTGAGGAGACATCTGTATCCAATATTTAGGAGGCTACATTGACATTCTTAGAAATATCACACTCTTTTTACTTCCATGTAAAGTGTATATCCTCAATGTCCTCTTGAAATCTCATTGATTCAAGCTCACTCTTCTGCAGATGGTATGTATGAGGTCTAGGAGCAGATAATGGTGAGCCTGCAGCTCCAATAGTGATGGGTCCAACTAAGGTCTATGCTAAAGGTTAAACCCTAGGTCAAGGATGTCCCAATAATACATCACCTTCTAGAGGTATATCACCTATTTGAGCTCTAGATATTAAGCTTGAGCTAATTTTGATTTAGCCACCACCGTGGGGTGCACCGGCTCCAGTTCTTATGCTATATATTAGAGGTGTTTTTATTTATCTATTAGGTATAATTAGGGGTCAGGTTACAGATAGGGACTAAACATCCACTCAGGGGGCAGTCATTAATGCTCAGAGTTCAAGAGCGCAGCCAACTATTATGGCATCCCTAGCAAAGGTCCATCCAATTACTATAATTTATCCCCCAACTCAGGTTTATCAAATCCTATGTTTGCTCAGCCCTTGCCTTTATGCACACCTATATTTAAGGTAAATCAGAAGTAGTTGATTAGGTTTTTAAGACTAGATACATTGAGATCTTTTGAGGTCCTAAAGAGAGTGCTTATGATTTCATCACTATATGTAAGGAGAGATTGTATAACCTCAGGATTTTGGAGATACAAGGAGTTGATTACATTGTGTTTCAGGTGGGTGGATTAACCAAGTAGTGTTAGAGGTATTATGTTGCTTGCAGACCATCCCATTCACCTCTTATGACTTAGAGTCTATTTATCGACACCTTTATGGCTAAATATATCTCCTGTGCTGAGAAGGAGTGGAAGAGAGATGAGTTCACCCATTTACAGTAGGGATCTACAACTATTTTTGAGTATGATACCCATTTCATGATTTGTTTTCATATGGTTCTATGTTGATGCTAACTGAGGCTAAGAGGGCTTGTCTCTTTGCTTTGGATTAAGGACCAAGATCCATAAGAACATAGAGATTCTCATTACTAGTGATTAGATATTTCAAGATGTATTTGACCATGCCCGTACCATGAAGGGCCTGCTTTATGAGACTCATGGGAGTAGCCATAAAAGGACATGTCATTATTGTAAAATTAGTGGTACCCAATTTAATGGTAAGGGATCTGGTTCATGGGGCTGAGGCCCTCCTCACCAGAAAAATCAGAGTCAGTCCAGTCAACCAATTCAGGAAACACTTTAGACCTTAGATGAGGGTGTACAGATTTATAGTTTTGATGGTCAATCATTGGACTAGACTTCTAACAGTATTACATCTGGGCAATTAAGTTGTGGTGGTTAGAGTGGATCAGTTGGTTTAGTTTGCTAGAGTAGGTTGTTGGGACCATGTTTTGAGTACAGGTATATGGATCATTTTTCTAGAGATTTCCCCCAGAGAAATGCCATTGAGCTTGTTGCTTAGCCACTTCAATCTGTCCGAGCAGTACTATCATGACTAGAGATAATGAAGCTTAAGGTTGAGGTGATCCTCAACATTATAGAGCCGATGGTATTGATGTTGGTTGATTAGGTTCTGGTCATCATTAGTTTTATGTTGTTCTAGGTAGACCATAGGCAGAGGCCTTAGATGCTGTGATCACAACTATGATTTCTGTTTGCCGTCTGATGGTTTTAGAATTATTTGATCTAGATCTATATGATCTCATGTTTCTACATATTTTTATCCATGTGTAGGCTTGGATAATGAGTCATTTCATGTTCATTATTTATTTCTATCCCATTAAGTAATGCTTTAGTAGTGGTATAAGATCCTATTCTATAGCTATTGGGGATTTTAATACTTGGGCTAACTTGATTTTATTGGATATGCTTGATTTTGATGTGATACTGTACATAGAATTATTATCCTCTTTCCATAAAATCATAGATTTTTATACCAAGACCATTACCTTAGTCATACACTATCTAGGATCATTTCTTTCCTTTAGGATAGACAATTAGTTTTGCATGGTTATTTGGATTATATTCCTTATGTTATAGATATTTGTATCGGTACTTCATCTCCTGAGTATGTTCTTGTGATTAGTGAGTTTGTTGATGTGTTCTTGATGAACATACTTAGCCTACCACTTGAGTTGGATATTGATATTTCAATTGAGTTAGAGTCCGACAGAAAGCTTATTTCCATTTCTCCTTACCATATGGCTCCAATTGAGGTGAGAGAGCTTAAGATTCATCCTCAAGATTCATTGGTAAGGGTTTTATTAGGATGAGTGTTTTGCCATGTCTCCAGCTCCATTCAACTCTAATTTTATTTGCTAAGAAGAAAAATGATTCTATGCGTATATGCATTGATTATAGAAAGCGGAATGGGTTGATAGTTAAGAATGAGTACCTAATGCCAAGGATAGATGACTTGTTTGATCAGCTACAGGATGCAACCATATTTTTAAAGATTGATTTAAGGTTAGATGCAACCACCATTTTTTTGTAGCACTCATGGACTGGATGAACAAAGTGCTCAGGCCTTACTTGGATGCATTCTTCACAGTTTTCATCGATGACATTTGGTCTACTCATGGAGCAGAGCGGAGTATGCGAGGCATTTGAGGATTATTCTTTAAACTTTGAGAGATCAACATTTGTATGCAAAGTTCTAAATGTATGAGTTTTGGATTGAATATGTGGAATTCTTAGGACACATAGTGTTTAAGGATTATGTATGGATCCAATGAGGACTAGACCAACTAATCCTACAGATGGATTAAGTTACTGAAACACTATGATATTTCTATTTTGTACCGTCTGGTCTAGGAAAATATAGTAGTGGATACCTTGATTCAGAAGTCTGTACATATAGGTAGCCTAGCTTTACTTTTAGTTTTAAAGAAACCATTGGCTTTGGACGTCCAATCCTTGGCTAATCTTTGATCAGACATAATTTATAAAATTCCAATTGAATTTTTGTCAGTGTTGGGATTTATTCTACCTTAGTTTATCAAATTTGATAGCATCCGTTTGGCGATTCAGATTTGACCAATATTTGTGACTAGTTGTTGAGGTGTGAGCTCCCACATACATTAGACTCATATGGTGTTTTGAGGTTTGATGGCCGTATTTGTGTTATGAGATTTAGGGATTTAATTCAGTTGATACTTCATAAGGCCCATTGTTCTAGTATTCCATCCATTCAGGAGTATCTAAGATGTATAAAGACCTAAGGCAGCTTTACTAATGGAATTGTATGAAGATGAGATGTTACAATTGTATCTCGATGCTTGAATTATCAACAGGTTAAGTTTGAGTATTAAAGATTAGGTGGATTGATGCAAAGACTTCCCATTCCCGAGTGAATATGAGAACAAATCACAATGAATTTTATTTTAAAGTTACCACATACTTCTCGAGGGTCATATTAGATTTGGTAAATTATCGATATGTTGAATAAGTCTACACACTTTATCCCAATTCATACTTCCTACAATATAGAGAAGTTAACTCAGATTTATCTTAGTGATGTGGATCTTTTGCATGGGGTGCTAGTTTCTATCATTTCAGAATATGGAACTCAGTTTTAGATGACTATTCAATAAGGTATGGGTAAAAAGGTTCATCTTAGGACAATTTTCACCCACAAATAGATAGTTAGTATGAGAGGACCATTCAGATCTTGGAAGATATGTTGCAAGCTTGTGTCCTTAATTTTGGAGGTTCGTGGGATCAACACCTAGCCTTGGTTAAGTTTTTATATAATAACATTTATCATTCGAGTATTCAAATAGATCCATTCAAGGATTTGTATGGTAGGTGGTGTAGATCGCTAGTGGGTTAGTTTGATAATTTTTTTGAATATTGTAGAGTACAGACTTGCTTCGGGATGCCTTAAATAGAGTTCGTGTGATCTAGATAGACTTCGAGTAGCCCTGAGCAAGAAAAATAGATATTCAAACAATAGATATCGTGCCTTGGAGTTTAATATTAGTGATTATGTGTTCTTGAGGGTGTCTCCCATGAAGAAAGTGATGAGGTTTGAGAAGCGAGGCTAGCTTAGCTCAAACTATATAGTCCCTTTTGAGATCCTCACATATTAGTAGTATTGCATATCAGTTAGCCTTGCCTATGGTGTTTTCAGATATACATTTGATTTCATATATCGACATTGTGATGGTATGTTTTTGACGAGTCTCATGAACTCTGATATGATACAGTCTAGTTAGGTAAGGCTTTCACATTTGTTGAGGATACATCCATTTTGGTCAGAGAAGTTAGGAGATTAAGGTATATATAGATTTCTAGTAGTGAAGGTTCAGTGAAAGCATACCCAGTTTAGGAGGCTACTTGGGAGATTAAGATTGAGATACAAATGCAGTATCTGCAGCTGTTTGAGCCTTTAGGTATCCTTCACTTCTGACAATAGGGAAAAAAATATTTATAGTAGTGTATGTTGTAATGATCCTTCTGGTCATTTTTGTATTTACAAGATTTTCTTTCATCGTAAAGCTTTTTGATCATAGGCAGATTTACCTGCCGAAAAGCCATATAACTTGTACTAATTGACTTTGTTTTGCGAATAATTGCATCATACATGATGTTTTCATATTGAATATGAAGGCTTACTACTAACCAATGTAATTAGCCTATTTTCAGGA
>JBDJHY010213430.1:0-11355 GCA_039654485.1 Withania somnifera | reverse complement strand
GATAGTTTAGTTTTTTCTCCAAGATTCAAGCCCCACTCCTCGACCTCAATTGCTAATATGATATGGGTTTTTTATTAGTATTTTGATCTTGGAACTTGTAACTTGTATAGTTTCGTGGGACATTGACCATGTTGAACCTTCAGGTCCTCCATGCACGCACTTTGGAGATTTTTACCGGTGTCTAGGTAGGCTAGGCTTATTTTGTGCATTGTAGATTGGTTTAATATTATTATACTTGTGACATGGATAGTAATATAGGCTTGGTTATCTAGGTTGATCCTCATTTCTCTACTGTCCTCCATTGTTAGATTTCGGGGGCCCGTGAGAGGGTATAGAGGGTGAAGGTTTTCATGTCTAGGTCTTGGTCCACCGTGTGGAGGCCACTGACCCTGAAATATAATTAATCTATTACACAACGAGTGTGGTAAGATGAGCTCTTAGCTGGTGCCTTTGGCCGATCCTAGACTCTGTTTATTTCCCATTGTCACTGTTATGTATTTTATTACTGTTTTTGTATTAATCCTCTATATACTTACTATTTGGACTGTTATTGGCATTAATGTGTTGGGCCCTTGTTTTGATATTAGTACTAAAGGGATGGGCCTTCATTTTGATATTGGATCTATAAGACTGGGCCCTCATTTTGTTATTGGCACTAAAGTGCTGGGCCGTTATTTTGGTATTGCCACTAAACGGTTGGGCCCTTATTTTGATGTTGGCACTAAAGGGCTGGGCCCTTGTTTTGTTTCTAGCACTGACAGGGGGTGTTTGCTGAGGTGGATACAATCTAATTTACTTTTCTTTATCCCTGTGTATTTTCCTTAGTATGGTGTGTACTTATTGGGCTTAAGAGGGAAGTCATGGTGGGCTTTGTTGTGTTGTTTGTGCCTACCGACTGGATGGGGCACCAAGTAGGATATGCCATGCTAGTTGTACTTACCAGTGGTATGGGACGCCGATAGGTTCTTTTTTGTTTACCTTTATTCCACATTTAGTAGTATCCTTTTATTCGATCCTTATTTGTGGTTCTTGCGTACATGGTATCATGGTTAGTGAGATTTGATTGAGCTGGAGCACAAGTATGTTTCTTTACCTAGTTAAGATTTTTGAATTTTGGACTCTGTAGTCGTATTTTAGCTCATGTAGATTTATGTTAGTATATTCGATATCTTACTCTCCTGCTTATCATTAGTTTCCCTGGTTCCTTATTATTTCTATGCTATTAGCAACCTATTTTACTTCCTTTATTTATTACTTGTATATTATTCTTAACCCAGTCAATCGATGATGTATACTGGGTACCTTATTTGGTACTTATGCTGCACTTCTGTACCTTTTTGTGTGCATATAGGGGCAGGGTTTATCAGTGTCGTGGTGATTTACGTAGTAAATCTAGTTGACTACGGAGATTACGGTGAGCTTTATCGTCCGAGCCAATCATGGTTTCCCTCACTTGTCTTGTTTCATTCGGTCCACTACTGGGCATGTATTGTATTTCCTATTAGGGGAGAATTTGTACTTTGTATCTTTCGTTTATCCTATATAGTAGCTCCACATGCCACTGACACTAGGATTTAGGATTCGAGTTTTGTATGATTTTCTTGTTGGCTTCCTCTATTACGTATTGTTTATTGTTTCCCTTGTTGCTTTTGGTTTTCTTAGATTTTATAGCCCATTGGTCATAGCTCCAGTCTATAGGGTTAGGCTCATCTACCAGAGGGTTGTAGACGCCATCATGACCTGATATTTTGGGTCATGATACTTCCTTACCAATAGCCTAGGTATCCAAATCCACCATCACGTCCTCTTTCTACTCCACCTCACTAAACTTGCACTCGAAATACTCCATTTTGGACCTGATCAGTTTAAACCCTTTAGACTCAAGAGTTTCTCTATAAATCTCCAATGTAGAGTTAACTCATCTGAGGGTTTCATCAATCAAAACTATTTCATCCGCAAATGACGTACTCCAAGGTACCTCATTTTGGATTTACTGCGTCAAAGCATTCATCACCAAGGTAAATAAGAATGGACTAAGGGTTAATACCTGATGTAACCCCATGATAACTGAAAAATGACCTGAGTCCCCTCTCAGTGTTCTTACATGAGTCTTGGCTCTATCACACATATCCTTAATTGCCTTAATGTACGTCACAGGAACACCTTTATCCTCCAGACACCCCCAAAGAACCTTTCTAGGAACTTTATTGTACGATTTTTCTAGATCAATAAAAACCATGTGTAATTCCTTCTTCTTTTCCTTGTACTTCTCCACCAATATCCTAATTAGATGGATTGCCTCAAAAGCCGAGTGTTCCTACATGAATCTGAACTAATTTTTTTAAATAGACACAATCTTCCGCATCCTTAACTCCACTACCCTTTCCCATACTCTCGCATCCTTAATATCCATCACCAATAACATATGTTGAGTTCAAAGGTTCTTACTTGGGATGACTTTATAATCTATACAAATCCTTTAATCCCCTACACAACATCCTCAATATCCATCACCAATAACATATGTTGAGTTGAAAGGTTCTTATTTGGGATGACCTTACAATCTATACAAATTCTTTTATCCCCTTTCCTAAGGAGAAAAAAAAATTCTATCTAGTCTTGGCCACCGAGCTATGGAATGTAACCAAATGTTTTTCCTTCTTCGGGGAGACTCAAATTCACAATCACTAACCCAAAGGCTCTAGAAAAAGATCCAAGTTATACCCCTCTATCATTTCTCCCCGAAAACCAAAGCCTCCATGCACCTCGACATAACCCATAGGAGACGACCAAATGTGTCCATTTCCCCTCCAATAAAAAGCTTTTCATTGATGTACACTCCTCTCACCATATCATCTAAATTCTCCCAAAAGCTCTTCTTCTCCTCTTCATCCAAGCATACTTGTTGAGCGTAGGCACTAACTGAAAATATATGACTCCCCTAATGAATCATCCTAAAACCTAAACATGAGGAGAGTAATTAGTCTTCAACAACTATCCTGAAAAATGCAACAATGATGAAGAATCTTCTCAAATCCAAACAAAAGTAGATGATACAAATTCTCAGGAGAATCAACAGGAAAGAAGAGGTAAGAGAAGACACAAAAAGTGGAAGGAGAATTAAGGAAAAAACAATTTCTCTAGCAAAGAAATAGAACAAAAACTGACCAAATCTAGGCTTGCATCCCATGGCTAATACAATGATTTAGAATACGAGAAGGATGAGGTCCAAAAACATTATTCACATAACTTTTTTGTCAACATCAACAGTATTATGTTTGTAGCTGTGCTATAACCTTTTTCTAATATGAGAAAAATAGAAGGTTATAGGATATTTCGTTATTTCCAATATTGTAAGGCTAATGTTAATGAAAAGGATTGATGTTTTGGAACCACACAAACCACATTTGTGATTCTAGCTAATGATGAGCAACATCTGACTATCAATTTCAAACACAACTCTGATAACAAAGGTGTTTTTATCACCTTAGTGCATGATACGTACACTAGAGCTAAAATAACTTATAACATATGGAATAATTTAAAGGTCATGAACATTTATGTTGATGGTCCATGGTATTTGATTATATCAGTAACATGAAAAATTATGGTCTTTCAGACATAGATTTTATAGGACTTAAGTTTACTTAGTGCAATAACAGAAGATTAAGAAAAGGCTTAGTAGATTTCTGTTGAGTGATCAGTGGGCACAAAAATTTAAAACTAACATCATCAAATACCTGTTCAGGACTAGGTCTGATCATAGAAAACTTCTCATGAAACAGTAATGATAAAAAGGACAGCATAATATATTTAGGGTCTTTGTTATCTAGACAGATCAACAAGGTTATATATGATTTAGTAGAGGAAGTTTGAAATATAAATGTGAAGGAAAATTCTATGTGAAAGCTACAAATAAAATAAAAGCTCAAGAAAGTGACAGAGCCAATGGTCTAAGGATTCTTTTAGGGTTCATCAATGAACATGTCCTAACACTGTGAAGTTGAATTTCAAACTTTAGAAGAACTGAATCATATTAATTGACACCGAGCAATGAAAAGAGGATCTAAATAGGGATATAATGAATACATCAAGATCTTAAGAATCCAAGAATCCTTGTTTATATAGAAAATACAAATTAAATGGTTTTAGAGATGCGACAATAACACTACATACTTCCAGAGTGTGTTAAGAGTTTGAAGAAAGAGGCTGAGGTGTACAAATAGAAAAATCACATTTACATGTGGATATTGGGGAGGAAAATATCACTAACAAAATGACAAAAATATTTTTAATCTTGAACCATCCACTGAAAATGAAAGGCTCATAGACAACATTTCTTATTAATTACTACCGAGGATAATAACATGTTGACTAATTTTCCTGACAAAAAGAAAATTGGGGAAGTAATTTTTAACTAATACTGATAGTAGTGCAGGACCTGATAGTTATAATGGAAAGTTATTTTAGAAGTTCTTAGAGATAATTAAAATTTATATGAATGCCTTTGTTATGGATTTATTTAAATGGAAGAATCTCTCCAAATACTCATACTTAATCTCTTATTCCTAAAAATGAATTTATCAGTTTTGCCTAAGCTTAGACTTCATAGCATAATTAACTATACTAACAACGTTCCAAAAATTATATCTATGAGGCTCAATCCGCTTTTGTATAATCTAGTTTGTAACAATCACACTGGCTTTGTTGTGGGCAGACTCATCAGTAAGAATATTATTTAGCATATGAGTTTATTCATGGTACCATTATAAGTAACAATTGAGGTAACATTGTTTTGAAATTAGGAATGGAGAAAGCCTGTTGCAGGTTATCTTGGATTTTTTTAATTCAGGTACTCAAGAGATTTCACTTCTCTACTATCTGGATTGACCATTTAAGGGAGATTATCTTTAATATTTACTATTATGTTATCATAAATGGGACCAAAAATGGATTTTTATACTTTATCAAGTTTTAAAACATGGAGATCCTTTATCCTTTTTTCTTTTAATGTTGGTTACTGAAGTCTTGTGTAGATATTTATGTCACATACTGACAAATTACAATTTAATTCCTTTTTTCAGTGATAGGCTTCCATATCAATCACCTGACATATACATATGATATTATCATCTTTGCTAGTGTGGATAACAGATCTGTCAAACTTGTTATAAAGTATATTAAGGTCTATAAGAAAGCTTCAAGGCAAAAAATTAATAGAGAAAAAAGCTTCTTTCTCACAATTCCAAAAGTAGGGTATACAAAATTGACAAAATTAGAGAATGCATAGGCTTCATAGATAAAGAGTTTTTGTTCACCTATTTGTGATGATTATATACTTTGGAAGGAAGGAAATATCCTAATTTGGAAAATATATGAATTTTCAAAGGGCTCGAGGGATGGAACAGAATATTGCTCGATAGATGGCTAGGAATATTGATTACTTTTGGAGGAAAAGATGTACTCATTAAGGTATTTTGCATTCTATTCCTATAATGACCCTCTATGTTATTTTTTCACTTTATATAAAATTATTAATTTACCCTTTTTATAGTTGATTTATATCATATCTGGTCCGTTGATGTGGTTGGTTCGAGAATTAGAGCATTTGGTCGGATATTATGCGAAATTTTAATTTTAGAAGGTTTGAGAGTTGAATGTTCGACTTTAGTCAACATCTACAGAAATTGAACTCGTATCAAAATTTCATTCATGCCATCATCTTTGAAATGTGATTTTTGGGTTAGTAGGACTATTAACTCGAGTATCACGACATTTAGAAAGCTCTGAAAGAGTTACTGAGTTTTGAAAGTTGGAAGCATAAGAGAGCTGAACAAAGTCAATATTTGTTGATAACATGCTCGAAATGAAATTTTAATAGTTCTGTTATTTTTGAAATATTATTTTTGATATAGATAAACTATTGGTTTGGGTCCCCAAGCTTTTAGTTAGTTTTTGAATCATTTGATAAGATACTGAAAAATTAAGGTTTGACTTTAGTTAATGTTTGAGGTTGGAAATGTTATTTTCAAGTTTTCATAATTCCACCAGGACCAAGTGATGAGGTTTTTTTCTAGTTGAATCTTTGTTAAGTTCTCAAGACTTTCGGATGAGTTCGGTCATTCTTTGAAAATTTAAACATTCTTATGTTTAGAGTGATTTCGATCAACAACTGGTTAATATTACCCCGTTTATGTGTTTTGGTGATTCTTATTGATTTTAAAATGTCATTTTAAGCTAGAAGAATACTCAGTTAGTATTCTAAAGGTTCCGAATGAGTTTTTGAACTTTTTGGGTGCTTTTGTCTTTGTTTAAGAAAATTATGTCGATTAAAAGGTCTGTTATTAGTTCTACAAATTGAAAACTTATTATACTTCTAAAAAAATTATCTTGAATTATAGGACTAATATATAAAGTTTGGCAATTTTTCTCTAAGTCGAGATTAGATTTTTATCACAAAATCTAAAATAATTCTTTAACGAGAAAAATATTTTGACTAGGAAAACCAACACAAAATTTAGTTTTATTAAATGAGTAGGTGCATATCATTATTTAGGAATTATAAAAAAAGAATTGGGGAATTTTGAATTCGTATGAGGAAATTAATATCTTTTAGTGAGATCAAAATTATTTATGTAATAATTTTCTGGTACAAAAATTGTTAAAACAGAGTATTTAAATTTTTGATTGTGTTTATTTGGTACTTGTGCATATTGAGAGTTCTAGTTCTTGAAATTGAGTGATTCTTGTGATATTCATTTTGAGGGTTAATATCGAATCCTCATTTGGTATTCTTTCATGATTTCTTCATCTGATTTTCTTTTTTTTTTTTATTTGTGAATTTTTTGAGGAAAAATTTGAGTTTTATCAATTTGGACACTATTTTTTATGAAAAATCATATTTAGAATACTTATGTTATGGGTAAACTGATTTGGACATAAATCTTTTGATTTATAAACTATTTTCATCATTTTAAACTTCGTATGAGCTTTAAAATATTGGAAATTCTCTGTAAAGTTAAGAAATGGTAAGTTGCTGATTTTCAGGACAATTTCAACTAAAATTTTATATTTGAACTCCCCAAATTATGACTAACATTATTCTAAAACAAAATTCCAGATTTGACCCAGGGTTTTGAGTTTGACTTTTGGTTGGATTTTTGACTTTGATTTTAAATTATTTATATTAGCATCAATAGCTTCATTTTTCTTATGGGTAATTCATATATGACCAAATTGGGCTTGTTAAGAAGTATACAGAAGGGAAAGGCCAAATTTAATTGATTTTCTCTATTTTAAAGCAAGTTGAGGTTCGATGACTCTTTTCCTAAGTGTTTAAAGATTTTGTGATGTCAGCACTGATTGTGTTTAAATTTTAGAGAAGTAATGGGGAATATTGAGGATCCCATATAAGTGAAATAATGAGTATATTTGACTACTGACGTATTTTTCATGAGCCTAAAAACAAGATTAGGAAATAAGACAATATCAAATTTGGGTTTTAAGTTATAATATTGAAACATTAATACTTTCGTGTTTCTTAGATACATTATTTGATGCTCATGTAGAGGTATATGTGATTTATATCTATAATGCCTATTTGAGGGGTTATGAATTTATTTCTATGATGCCTATTGAGGCCTTATATGATTTATCCCTGTGTTGTCTGTATGGGGCCTTGTGTTGATTATTCTTATCCCTGTGAGTTGAATCATAAAAATCTTATTATTTGGTGATCAACTGAGATCGATAGATTGAAAGGTATAATTCAAATAAAAACAAGCTTGAACTGTGGTGGAAGTCCCCATGTATTATAATTAATTAAATATAATAGATAAAGACCTTTTCTTTAAGTTAGTGGCTTCTATGGTTATGTGAGTTGATCCAGGTATAATAATTCATATAAAGAAACTTGTGTGCCTTAAATGTTTGTTAATGTGAGTTAAAAATTGGAGGTTTTTGAGAGTCATTTTGCTATGAAGAGATTTAGATGATTGATTTTGAGTAAAATTGAGTTTGCTAGGTAATGCTGGACATATGAAAAAAATAAAAGATTAGTTATATTGAAGAAGATGATTGAATTGGCAGAAAATGAGAAGTAGTGATGGTCTTGTGTTTTTTTATCATATTTGGAGGCATCCTGATATATATCATAACACCGTATCTCTAATTTTTCATTAGAACATTAATGCTATTTTGAGATGAGTACTATCATGTGTCATGTCCCGAGCTCTGCTCCTAAATGAGACAAGACACCTTCATAGTGGATCTACTAAATGCTCCAATTAGGCCTCATATGGCCTTCTATAGTTTAGCCTCGTTGGGCAATGTTAAAATTTAGCATCTTTTTGCCATGCTATAATTCCTATGGTTGGAAACACAGGTTATGGGATAGAGGTTATTATACTCAAACCTACAAATTGAAATTACTGACTGCTACTCATCTTTACCAGTGAAAACTTTCAGACTGCCAACTAAGTAAAAGGCTGCATTAGGATCTTTGGTAAAAAGTTGTCTAATTGAAACAACATATCATTCTTTCAAAACCAGTAATTCAGGTAGTTATAACTTCTTTTAAAAGATTTTTGACTTTCAGCAGGGCTTAGATATTTGTAAAAGCCAAAGCATCGATATTTCAGACAATATCTTAAAACAAGATTAAAACTTTTTAAAGTCCAAAAATATTATGAAAATATAAATATTTATGCAAGCATGATTTAATATTTAAAATCTTACAATTTTATTAAAAGCTTACCATATCTCATGCTTCTGCTACAATTCTATAAACAAGATTCTACAACCTCACTTGTTTAAATGATGACTACCATGGATTTGATTATGATTCAAGAGATGTTACAATTAAATAATTAATATGTACACTTTATGAAAAGTACCCAATAAAAATCAAGGAATATGCAAGGAAGTTAATCTCAACATATAAGATAAATTGGAAAGTCCTATTACTTACTAATCAAAATATGCAACTTGAAACTAGAGGGTTTGGATACAAGAGCGGAAGGCAACTTCTACTGAAGTCCTTACATACGTTATTAAATATTTTTAGACCATAATTGATGATGAAATGGTGTTCTTGAAGCTTTTTGAGAAGAACCCTTGCTTGGATAAATTGAGAGAAAAACTTTGCTCTTTTGTTTTTCTTCTAACCTCTTCTTTTTTTTTACTGATTTATGTAGTAAGTGCTTAGACTAAAGGAAATATAGAAATTAGATATTATATGAGTATTTTAGACTTGTAATAGAGCCTAAAATGACATGGTTTAGTATTGGTAGGGTGGACAAAAGGACCAAAATAACCTTGCAAAAATAGATTAAACAGGAGGAATTTTTACTGAAACATTATACCTAACAAGGCACGTTACCCAACATGAGAACTACCCAAATGTGGCATGTATAATGCTTGTTAAGCCTCAATACTTCTGCCTTTTCACATTTAAATCAAAGGTACCATATTTTCCATCGTAGACTACTTCTAAAAGTGACATATTAGGGGTTTCTAAACATCCAAAAATACTTGATAACATGTTTGAATGACCTTAATAATTCCCAAGATTCCAGAAAGGATTATAAATATCATTTCACACATTTGCACCATGAACACATGCTATAATCATTAGGGAACATCATGGTACTACTGGCCTTAGAAAAATTCTCATATCTCGGTACTCCAAACTTGGATTGATGCACGATCTGTTGCTTGGGTTACTTGAATCAGAGGCCTTCACTACACATGCAATACCACTATCATACTTTTAGAAATGGGTTTACCACTTAGGTTCAAGTCTAACCATAGATAAACAACAATTCAAATTCACACTCGAAATTCATGGTGTTATATTATTTCCCCTTGTAATATTTTGTCCTCGAAAATGGCTAGAATTGAGACTATATAGAGCTAAGATAAGGAGGATGATTGAATGACTACTAAAACACTCAAGAAAAATATACTCACTAAAATGAAGTTGCATTCACTACTCTGACTAAACTACCATTAATTCATCAATATAGCATAAGTGCACTCAATTGGACTTATACAACTCTACCACGAAACATGCAACTGAAAAGCGAATAATAGTTGAATGAAGATGTTAATTAACTCATACTAAAATGTGTATTGATCCATCAAGTGATACTGACTGAGCTAATCTAGAAATACACGAGATGTCAATTAATCTTGCTGAAATAGCCATGACTAAATGCTTTTAACATAAATATGTATATTAAGACTCATTAGAGATTGGATAGAGCATGTTATTCTATAAGAAATTTCACATTACTCTGATAAGTCTTACTAAAAGATACATCAGTGCAAGGAATTGACACAGAACTTGAAATAATTGCTTGAGTAGAATTGAATTTGAGCATACTATCTTTGTTATTTTCAAAGCTACTCTTATTAACTAAGTCGTATAGTCATGAAGGACTTATATAGATATGAAGGAGTACATAAGCATAAGTTGCGAGGCAAAGACACTTATAATAGACATACTGGAGGCATGATCTCAAAGTGACCTTTTTAGGTAAGAACTACTAACATCGTCAGGAACATCTTATCCATTTGATCTTGGATCATAAAGTATAAAAAATATGGGATTGGAAGTAAGCCTTATTTGAATCTGAGGTTATCTGACATAAAATACGAGTACGAAGAGTATGGGAATGGAATAGCGCTACTCTGACCTTAACAATACAACTGATAGTCTCTAACTTGGCAATCACCCTCCAACTATACTTCCTCCTCTAAAATACTCTATACATCCTTTATTACCTATGATTATCATAAGAATACTGATGTTACATCCATCTATAGCTAACTACATGCTCTTATTACATTCAAGCCTAACTTGGAGGTACAAGTTACTACATGTAATGTACTATATTGGTCTAGGCCATAAGATTCAATATTCTATTTCCATAAGAATATTACTTTTTCTTATCCCTAAAATAAACTATCTTTAAGGTCCAAATCAAGGAGTCACTGTCCTCATATGTAATAATTTTCACAACCCTTAACACAATATTCAAATGTATTACTATAGTTACTTCAAGGATTCCTTGAAGATAAAGCTACTGGGATTTATTCCTCATCAGTGAAATCCATAACTCCACATTCCCTACAAAAGACTTAACATATTTGGTGTCAAAATTCACACCAAAGCTACTACTAATTGAGTGTAAAATATCTCTACTAGGCTTCCCTCACTACTATCTCACATCTCATGAATGGGATACTTAAAGGAATTAGTGTATGAGCATAAACTATAGCATTTACATATAAAGGTCTAACTTTGGAACTCAAAGCATGGAGTCTTAGCTTAGCATCACTACTGGAAAGGGT
>JBDJHY010213419.1:0-15583 GCA_039654485.1 Withania somnifera | reverse complement strand
TAATTTACGTGAAAGCCTCTGCTCTAGTTCGAAAGTGTTAGGCTCAAACTTAACTCATAACTTTTAATTCATCCCTTCTTCATGTATTGAGATAATTTTGAACATACATTCCATCATACTTGCAAGAGCTTTGTGCTATTATTTCTATACACAATATAGTGCTTGAGAAATGTATAGAATAGTCTGAAAAGCAAAGTTTGGTTACTTATTTACTTGCAATGATGTCTTCACTAAAGTGATTAAGGGCTGTTTAGTGCATTTTAATAGTAAAATAAAAGTATTAAATTGCATGATAAATTGTTAACATAAAGTGAAAAAGTGGTGTTATTATTCTTTGGTAATCTTTGTAATTTCTAACATTTTATTTGTCCATTATCTATCACATCATGCTTGGAAATCATGTAACTTCCAAGGCATAATTATTCTATTCATTTAGTTACATTGTTACTCACATTCTTTTGATTAATTGCAAGAAAAAATTCCTCTTCCATAAATAGCGTGGTCTTTTATTATTTTGAGATAAAAGAAAAAAAGAGAAATATTAATGTAATCGATATACGAGGTGCACGAAATACGGGGGAAAAAGAAACAAAGAGAAAAGATATGCAGAAACTAACAAGAAACTTATCGGTTTATGAACAACGATGGACTGGTTACCCTCACCTTTCAATTGAACCTGTGAATTCGATATAAATCCCAACATGCAATCCAGGAAACCAATATTGAATCCAAAAAACAGAAATCCTTTGATTGAATGTTCAAAGAAGTTATGGTCGCAACTAAGGGAATCCACCCTCAATCACTCACTAAGATTATGCTAAATTACTCTAAGCTATGCTAGGCTATGAACTACGCTCTCAAAAGAGTTTCAATGTTTAATTAGCAAATTCAAAATGAAAATAGTGTAAAACTCTAATATTGATAGTTATTGCAAGTTTACAATAATGCCATTTTAACCCCTAAAGTTCTAGGATCTTTAATTAGGACCCTCAAGTTCTGGAATCTTCACATCTTGCAACTCAGAAGCTTCCCATAAATTGAATACCCCTTGAAAATTCAAAAGGCCGGATCGAGTACATGCTATTCATGCTCATATTATCCTCCTGTTATTGAAGAGGATTCATCCTCGAATCCATGCATTAACCTACACCACAAAAAGACAAGTCAGTAATATTAAACATATCATGTACACATACTTACCTTGCTGATCAAGTTTTTAGGTATTGTCATTGGTGTACCGGAGTACTTGAAATGGACCGTCCCCTCTAGGTCTTAGCTTTCCCTTGTGTTCGTGTGAGAATCTCTCCTTTCATAAGTGTACCCACACCCAATGCTTGGCTGAAAATCACCTTCCTTCTGCCCTGGTTTTTTTTGGCTGTTTTGGTGTTTGTTCTGTCAAGAGCCTCCTTCACCTGAGTGTTGATTTTTAACATCTTTGCGGTCCGCTTCTCTACATCTAGACTTATCACAAAATTACTAGACAAAGGAGTTAGCATAAGAGGCAATAAAGGGTTATAACCAAAGCAAGCTTCAAATAGAGTCATATTAATAGAGGAATGAAATGACCTATTGTATGCAATTTCGACTAAGGGCAGTCAATCCTCCCAAGAAGTTGGTTTACCTCTAATAACACAATACAACATATTACCAAGTATTCTATTTACTAATTCTGTTTGACCATAAGTTTTAGGGTGGCAAGAAGTAAAAACAAGATCTTGGTGCCTAGTGCACCCCAAAGACTTTTCCAAAAATAGTTAAGGAATTTAGAATCCCTATTACTAATAATAGTCTTTGATACTCCATGAAGCCTAAAAATATTAGTAACAAACAAAGATGCCATATAAGGAGCATATTCAATTTTATGACAAGGGATAAAGTGCGATATCATTGAAAACCTATATACAACTACAAAAATGTTATCAAGACCCCTTTGGGTCCTAGGAAGTCCCAACACAAAATCCATCGAAATATCAAACCAAGACCCACTAGGAATGGGGAGGGAAGTATACATAGTTGGACCATGGCTTGTTGACTTAGCATGTTTGCAGCGTAGACACTGTGTGCATAAGTGCTCCATATCTCTCCTCATCGTAGGCTAATAAAACTGTTTGGCCAGTATATCAACAGTCTTAGTGACTCCTAAGTGACTCATCAAACCTCCACTAAGGGCTTCTTTCACGAAATGCTCCCTCCACGAGCTCTTGGCACACAAATTCGTCCATCCTTGAAAAAGAACCCTTAAGCAACTAAAACCTGTTAACACGATTTCCTTGACTAAGTTCCTGATAAGTATCGCCAAAGTCAAAGTCCGTAGGATAGAACTCCTTTAGAATTTCAAACCTTATAAGTTTGGACACAAGAGTGTTGACCAACATAAACCGCCATGACAGAGCATTTGCCACTATATTGTCCTTACCATGCTTATATTAGATCATGTATGGAAATGTCTCAATAAACTCCACCCACTTTACATATATCTTATTTGTCTTTGACTGATCTTGAGATATTCCAATGACTCATGGTAAGTCCTTATCTCGAACTACTTATGCCATAAATAGTGTTTCCAGTTTTCCAATACTCGTACAAACGCCTAGAGTTCTTTGTCATAGGTAGAGTATTTCAAGGCAGCCTTTTTTAGTTTATCACTAAAATAGGCTAAAGGCTTGCCTTCTTGCATCAGGACACCACATATACCAACCCCCGAAGCATCACATTCGATTTCAAACATCTTCTCAAAGTTGGAAAGTTGAAGCAATGGTGTTGAGCATAAGATAGGCTTCAAAGCCTGAAAAGTCTTGTCTTGTTCTTCTCCCCAAATAAAGGGGACATCTTTCTTGATTAACCCAGTCAATGAAGCTGCTAAAGTACTAAAGTTTTTAACAAACCGCCTATAGAAAATAGCCAACCCATGAAAGTTATGGCCTTTGGTAGCATTGGAAGGGGTTGGCCAAGATTTAATGGCCTTAATCTTTTCAGCATCAACTTTTACACTAGCAGTACTTACAATAAGGCTAAGGAACACAACCTTGTTCAAACCAAAAGAACATTTCTTGATATTTGAAAAATGTTTCTTTCTCAATAATATTTTAAATACCTTTCTCAGATGTTGCACATGTTCCTTCAGCGATCGGCTATAGACAAGTATATCATCGAAATAAATGATAACACACTCATTAATCAGTGGCTTCAAAACGTGGTTCATGAGTCTCATAAAAGTGCTAGGTGCATTAGTTAGACTAAAAGGCATAACCATCCACTCATATAAGTCAAACTTTATTTTAAAGGTTGTCTTTTATTCATCTCTCGGTCACATGAAAATCTGATGGTACCCACTTCGAAGATTAATTTTTAAGAAGATAGTTGATCCCCAAGTTCATCTAATATGTAGTCCAACCGGGGTGTGGGATGTCGGTATTTGATAGTGATTTTATTGACTGCTCGATAGTCCATACATATTCTCCAAATGCCATCCTTCTTAGGAACAAGAATGATAGGAATAGCACAAGGGCTAAGGCTTTTTTTTATCAAGCCTTTGTTCAATAACTCCTCCACTTCACTTTGGAGTTCCTTGTCTCAGTCGGGTTGCTTCTATAAGCTGGTCTATTCAGGATTTGAGATCCTGGCACAAAGTCTATTTGGTTCTCAATTCCCCGTAAGGGTGGCAACCCACTCGACATCTTTTCAGGAAATAAATTAGCATATTCCTGCAAGATAGAAGATAGGATACTAGGAAAAGTGCTAGTATCTTGGTTAGCGGTTAGCAATAAACTAGTGTTGACAAGGAACACTAATTCACGACCCTCATCAACCCTTTCTAAGCACTTATTGGATTTAGTTAACATACATACCTTGGTATTTGTAGTGACAACTCATTTCAAATGCTCTCCACTCCCTTTACCTCCCTGAAATACTTTGGTTCTCTCCTTTAATTCTTTTATCAATCGGTAATCTTCACTTACCTGATAAGTAGTTAGAGGATAAAGTACATGTTTCTTCCCTTCAAAGGTGAAAAAGTACTTATTAGTCATCCCTTGGTGAGTCATGTCTCGGTCAAATTGGGTTTAGTTAACATACATACCTTAGTATTTGTAGTGAAAATTGATTGCAGATGCTCTCCACTCCCTTCACCTCCCTGAAATACTTTGGTCCTCTCCTTTAATTCTTTCATCAATCGTAATCTTCACTTACCTGATAAGGAGTTAGAGGATCAAGTACATGTTTCTTCCCCTCAAAGGTAAAGAAGTACTTATTAGTCCTCCCTTGCTGAGTCATGTCTCGGTCAAATTTCCCCAGTCTCCCAAGTAACAGGTGACAAGCTAGCATGGGTACTACGTCAAACACAAGTTTGTCCTAGTACTTTCCTATACTAAACTCAAGGCTGGTTTGCTTCAAAACCTTCATCTCACCACTGTCGTTGAGCTTCTATAGTTTATAAGGTTTTGGGTTTTTTTGAGTAGTTAGCTGTAAATGGCAACTAACGACTAATTTACTACATTGGTGCAACTCCTACTGTCTATGATCAATGAGCATATCTCCTTTCGGACCCTACACCTAGTATGGAATTGGTTCTCTCTTTGGTCTAACTCATTTTCGTCATTACATCCATTAAATGTCTTACTACACATGACAAGTCTTTTCTCTCGTGTAGGGATTGGGAATCTTCATCACCTAAAGGCTATAATTATCTAATCATAATCCCAACAGTAGGTCCTATAGTTTCCCCATTCCACTCACTACCCGCTTCATTCTCTTCCTCACTCTCACGTCCCTCTCCATCAAAGTTATCTTTGCTTTATGTTTGTTACAGCTTTCTAAAGTCTATGATCACTCTATGGTTAGGACACTCACATGCAGTGTGTCCTCGACCATGACACTTAAAACATTGTATAGTAGAGGGTCGGGGATTAAGGGATTTAGTAAAGTTACCTTCTTGAGCTCTGTAGTCTTCCTTGGGCTTGAAGTAAGCCTTGGATTCACCTTTGATTTGTAAGCCCTGTCCTCCCTTCTTAGGAGTGTTATAGTTAGAGGGTGACTTAGCAGTTTCTTTTTTCCATAATGCCGAAGTGCCCTTGCCCTTGTAACTCTTTTCTGCCTTCAAATATGCTTTAATTTTATTTGTGTCGTGGAAGGCTTCATTTAGTGTTTAATATTGCTTAAGCCTTATAGGCTTTGAAATGTCATCCATTAGCCTATTGGTGAAGCATATTACGATGTGTTGCATTGGCTCCTTAGGCTTGGACTTCATTCTCAACCCCTCTAACTCATCATAGTATTCTTCCAAGCTTTTGGAACCTTGGTGTAACGCCTTTTTAAGCATGACCCCAAGATAATTTGGGGGGGGGGGCATACCTCTCCTTCATCGCTGCTAGCAATTTTGACCAAGTAGGTATCACAAAGTGATTATTCATGACCCTCATTCGTAGTTACGCTTCCCACCAAGTTGAAGCGTACCCTTCAAATTGGGTAATGGCATATTTGGGCTTCATTGATTCTATCACATTGTTAGTGAGGAACATCCTCTCATTTTGGAGTTTCCAAGCAATGAATTCCTTTGGGTCACTACCTCCCTTGAAGGTGGATAGTGTGAGCTTTATGGTATTGATTCCACGCCCGATATCACCTTTTTCTTCATTTTCTCCACTATACGACTCCTCTCATGCTCCAATGCTCTCATCCTATCTTCTCTACCCTGGTTCCTATCTCTTCTACCTACATAGCCATGGATTCCCATGCCTTGGTTCCTACCCTGGCCCCTAACTCCTCCTTGCCTACCTCCATAGTTATGGTAATCGTCATAGCCATCATTCTTAGGAAATACTGTATAACCGTACCCCTCGTTGTGGTGTTCATATGATGGGTTGTTATATAAGCGATCTTGGGTATGTGTATTTGGAGGTTGGGTATTAGTCATTTGTGGATAAAGTGGTTGATGTTCATATGAGTGTGGGATGGTGATAGTTTTGGTGTATTTTTATATGGATGTGGGGTCCCAACTCTCGGGATTAGATTGGCATTTGTATGGAAGTTAGTGGGTTATTGTGTGGGTACCTTCCCCTGAACTCGTCTACTCATCTCCACTCATTGTTTCGAAGAGATTGTAGGAGAAGTGTCTATGTCTCTACCCCGACCCTCGTCATTCGCAGTGTGGGATGACTCTCCTCTACTTTGGTTACTCTCCAAAACTTCCATTCTAGCACTTAAACTTGCTATAGCTCCTAACATTTGGCCTATTTTCTTTATAAGAGACTCCATCATGTATTTGGAGCTCTCCCCTCTTGAATCTTCACCAAATTTTGTTGTGATATAGTACCCTACAAAACTAGCAAACCATGTTAGTAGTAAAGAACTCATGTCAACTTTTATGTGTCGCTCAACTAACCTCGTAGGTTTGGTCCCAAAGTTGATAGCGAACTAGCTTTTCAAAAACAACTCAAGGTTTTCAAGTCTTGCGGAGGAATAGATCTTTGATGACTCAAACAATGGACAAATAAGATAACAACACGGACTAGAATTAAGAAGATCTACAACAATGTAAAACAATAAAAGCTTGAACAAACCAGTACGAAAGAAATGAATGCAAAGAACTAGTCTTTGATTAGTATGATCTAATACTAATTGATTACTAGTTAGGAATGTATGTAAATCGAACAAGGAAACTTAATATCTGACATCGGACTTACCTTCAACACTTAGAAAAATTTGAGGTTGGGGCTAACCAAGAGACGGTTCGTGTAGGGGGAGGTGGCTCGCCCACTTGGCTTTGCCTCCTTGAAAACAAACTATTTAAAGGGTGGTTTTTGGGCGGTGAATGAGGCAGATCATCTAGGTGAAGACGGCTCGCCTACTTGGCTTTGCCTAAGTGAAAGCTCACTGTTTAGGGTCGTTTTAGGGCAGAACAAGAGGCAGCTCGCCTAGGAGAAGGCGGCTCACCCAAGTGGCTTCGTCCAATGACAACCCCACTAATTTAGGGGCTGTTGTGGGGCGGAACAATAGGCAACTCACCTAGGAGTAGGCGGCTCGCCCAAACGGCTTAGCCTAAGAGGAAGTGGACTGCTCAATACAAAACACTCAAGCCACGACTTCCTTTGATCCTCAACACTTGTTTGGACCTAGGTTTCCCTCAACTTAATAAAATACAAGTTATCAAACACCAACAATACTTGCAAGAAACAAATCAAACACCACTTTCTTTCCAAGAACACTTAAGAACACCAAGAACAAGTTCTTGAGTCTCGTAACCCTAGCTACCTTCAAACGTACCAAATCTTCCTAAAGTTTAACCACGTGTTCTCTTTGATATGGGGAACAAACCCCACAAATTTTTATGCTCAAGACACACCCGGAATTGATATTCCCAAGAACCTTAGTTTAACACCTTCAAGAACTTCAAGGTTAACAATGGTGAACGGACCAAAACCAACCCAAATTGACTCGAAAGTGACAAAACGAATACTAGAGCACTAGGGAATAAGAACCTATTGTTCAAAAACACCAAGAATAACAAATAACTCAAAATTTCTAGAAAAATTTCCAAGAATTTCGAATTTTCTTCTTCTTTTTTTTATTTTGATTTTTCTGTTTATGAACCAAGGAATGTAATTCGATAAAAAAACTTACTAGCCTAAGATCTGATACCAAATGATGTGGATCTATATACAAGGTTCACAAAACACGTGGGAAAAAGAAATCAAGAGAAAAGATATGCGAAAACTTACAAGAAATTCACCGGTTTATGAATAATAAGGGATTGGTTACCCTCACCTTTCAATTGAACCAGTGAATTCGATATAAATGTAAACACGCAATCTAGGAAACCAATATTGAATCCATAAAATGGAAATCCTTCGATTGAATATTCTAAGAATTTGCAGTCGCAACTAAGGGAATCCACCCTCAATCACTTTCTAAGATTAGGCTAAATTACGCTAAGCTACGCTAGGCTATGAACTACACTCTCAATAGAGTTTCAATGTTTAATCGGAAAAGTCTAAATGATAATACTAAAAACTCTTATGGTTATAGTTATTTCAAGGTTTAAATAATGGTACTTTGTCCCCTAAAGTCCTGGTATCTTCACAGCAGCACCTAAAGTTCTGGGATCTTCAATTAGGCCCTTCAAGTTTAGGAATTTTCATATCTCGCAACTTAAAAGCTTTCCATAAATTGAATACCCCTTTACATGGCTTGAAAAGAGCTTCCCAAGTGTCACTCTTGCGTACGACCGCTTGCAATGCCTGCAAATCCTTCGCCTGACTTCTTGTGAAAGGCTGGGATGGGTAGGCACCATCTGTGCTCGTATAAAATATGATGAGTGCGGAAAAAATATTATAGTGTGTAGTAGTGAAAAATATATTTGATACATAAAATAATATAAGTCTTTAACTATATTCACTATACAAATGAGAGAAATTATATGTTGAAGGAAGGTTTTCTTTTGGTGGAGCTTTGGACTCTTCAACTAATCCGGGGTTGTTTGAATTGTAAGACGTTGTCGGGCTGTTGTATCTTGGAAGGGGAAAGTCAAGAGACAGACTACTGGAATGGTGTAGATTATATTGCAGTGGGATTAAATCTCCGTGAAGAGAGTGAGATATCCGGCTCAGCCTGAGTATTTATTGAATCATTTTTGTTGAATTCTATATTTTTAGCTGTAATTTAATTTTGTGGTATATTATACCAGAAATTTTAAGGACATTCATGTTTTGTTAAAGTTTAAAATTTGTGGATATAAAAAAAGGAGATCTCAATATTCGACATCACCAAATTTCTTCAAGAGATGAAAGAGCAAAGTATTTATCTACTTGCTCAAGTGAGTGGATAAAAGGTAAAAAAAATTATTTATTGAGGAGGATAGGTAAAATTTTTACCTAATATGTTTTATAAGTAATAAAGTGGTACTTCTGTTCATTAATATAAAATATTATTCAATCTTGAAATAGTGGGGGTTGATAAAATGAGAAAAATATTCTTCATGAGCAAATCGTGATTTTTGCATCTTTGAGAATGCTCTAAAAAAGGTGATAAGTACATATACTAGTCTTGTAATAATTCTCATGTTATTGTGTGATGTTTAGCTCTAACATGCATGTTATTAAAGAAACAAAATATTAAGTAGCCATTTTAACATAAAATATTTGGGTGCGATAAATTTTATTCTTGAAATAAAAAATACCTTGAAACTTGTGATAAAATTTTCCTTGCAATTCAGCTATGTTGAGAGAATTTTGAAATATAATTTATTGAGTGTATAAGTCTTGCAACTCCTTTTGATTCAAGTGTGTGACAATAATGTGACAAATAAAAAAAAGAGTATGCTATCTATGAGAGATGTGATTACATTTGTGTAATGGACCTCAAGGTCATTTTTTAGTTTTTAGCTTATTTTACCATTTTTCCCCGTCCTGTAGTTTCACTATGATAAACTAATTTTGCTTTCATGGCTGGTTCGGGATTAGGAAGGAAATTTGAGCATGTTTTGAAGAAATTTTAATTTTTGAGCTTTAAAGAGTGAAATGTGGAACTCTAGGAGTCATTTGGAGTTCAGGACCTCAAAATGGAAATCGGTCAGTTCCATCAACCCCAAAATGTTATTTTGATCTAGTAGGACCTTCATTTCTATTTTAGCCCATTCGTGGTGATTATGGGTGGTTTGACAGGATAAAGTTAGAATTTAAGAGGAAAGGTTGATTTTGATCAACATTTGGACTTAGAGCGTGCATATGAAAAGTTAGATGATTCCGTTGTGATTTTTAATTTGGAAGAAGGTCACTTTTATTTTCTGTAAACCCCGAAAACATTTTGATATTTTTGATGATTTTAGTTAGAAATAGATCCTTAGCAATTATCAGGTTAAGTAAATCTCATACCCATATTTGATAGTTCCTTTAAGCCTAGAACGCCAAAATTAGTATGGTTTCATCTATGGTTTGTTTGAATGAGGGTCCGAATGAACACCGAGGATCTACCGAAGTTGTATTTTTGTTGCCTTGAACTATTTTTTCTATCATTGCTGGCCAAGTACTTCCTCGTGATCGAACAGGAAGATCGTGATCGCGAACCCCAAGTTCCTGACCATCACATTCATGGGCTGTAACTGCATTCGTAATGGGCCCATGTTCATATTTATTGGTGATTGCATCGAGGGACTGTGATCATGAAATAGTAGTCCTGCCCGCACTATCGAGGTCATGGCAGGGACCATGATCATGGAATCTGTTCACTTGGGCGGTATGTTTCTAAAACATTAAACTTTGTTCACTTTTCATGCAAATTCCGACTGTAAACTCTCATTTTGGCAAAGTTTGTTCAAGAGACTTGATTATAAATATTGGGTAATGTTTCTAAATGATTTCTCATCAATTTTTAGCAACTTTAACATGATTATTACATGAAATTTAAAGGTTTTGAATCCAAAAATGGTGGTTTCAAGTATGAACTCTAAAATTATAAAATCTTTATTTTAAACCACAAAATGTATTAGTATTTTCAATAAAACTTGATATTTAGCTTTCCCTAGTAATGGTTAACATGTTTTCATGATAAAGTTCAAGTTTTGACTCTGTTGGCAGAGGTGGACTTAAGAATAAATTCAAGTAATTGAGTTTTGAGTGTTGATTATTGTATATTTCTTGTATTTTTAGTGTTGATAACTAGATTGTGCAAGGTTGAACGCATTCCAAAAATAAAAAGCTTTTGAGTAACTTGGTTTTTCAAAATCTATGACAAGTTGAGGTTTATTTGGTCTTGTTATAAAGTGTCAACGATTGAGTGCTAATTTGTTGTAATTTTGGAGAAATGGGTACTTCGGAGTTGATAATATCAAGCATTTCAGGACTAAAATGAGAAAGTTTGTGATGACGTGTGTTCTTGATGAAATTGTTGAATTATATACTTGATTCAAAATATAAGTTGCGTTGATTTGACTTAGGCAATTAAAAAAGGTAATTTGGTGTAAAAATTGTGGCTTAATTATGTACTTGTTGTTGACATTGCTCTTGGTAATTTATTGATAGCTATATAATAAAAAATTGTGATGCTCGTTGAGGATAAATTAAGGTGAAAAGATATACTTGATAGTGATTGCCTATGAGGCCGATATTATTTTGGGATTTGAAAATATGCTATTCGCATGAACTATTTATGACAATTGCTCACTTTATAATATTTAAATATGAGACTTGATTATGTATTGTGAGCTATGGAAAGTGACATGATAGACAGCCTGAGGTCCATATTCGGATGCCTGATTGGGTAGATAGTCCGAGATTTGTTTCCCAGCTGTTTGAATTATTAAATAAGCAGACTGAGGTCCGGTTACATATGTCTGAGCTATTGATTAGATCATTTGAGGACTATTATGGAGGTTGTGAAATATGTAGTTTATGGGAGCTCGCGAGTCCCCCATGGGTCATGGATGAGACATATATAATGGTCAACATGTGTGTACATGAGATGGACATGCATTTATCGACTTGTGTTATGCATTATTTTTATTTGATATGTGGCATTAACTATTTGCCCATTTTGACTGATTCTTTGAGATTATCTAATATTTGAGTTGATGACTTGGGAGATTAGTTAGTTGTTGATAACTTGTGATTATCTAGTTCCTAAATTATTCTGTGAGATCTTATATAATATTTATTGTCATGATTTTAGCATATTACTGATTTTTCATGATTGAGGTTACTGAGTATTCACTCGATTTGTCTATATTATCTTTGTACTGTTGTCTGGGTTTCTATATATACATATAGATATAAATATTTGCAGCTTGTAGTATGGAAGAGTTGATTGGATGTCAAAGTTTTTAATTTTCTCTTTATAGTTATACTAGACGAGGACACGCTGGGTATCGTTGTTTTGTACACACTCCTTGCTTTTTTGCAGGTTTGAGCCCCAAATTCAATGACACTTTCTCTCTCTCTCTCTCTTATTAGTCCTGTAGCATTTGAGTACTCAGTGATAGCTGGTCATCTCTCATTAGTTTCCAAATACTACTTATATATTTTTTATTTTCATATTGTCTTTGTTTCTTTAAGGCTCTGTATTGACATTTGAATTTCCTTGTAAAGAAATTTATAGAGACTGCTAAACAGTGATAATCTTGTCTATGGGATTTTTATATATATTGATATGGTTTTCCACATATAGGTTTTATTTTTACATATTTTACTTTCGCATTTACTTTGTTTATAGTTAGTTTGGATGACCTATTTGGTTTGTGAAGGTAGTGTCATCACGCCCAAATTTCAGGTCGTGACAAGTTGGTATCGTAACACAAGTGTTCATAGGTCCTACTATATACAAGAAAAGTTTAGTAGAGTCTCATAGATTGGTGCAGAGACGTCTACTACTTATCCTTGGGAGGCAACAGAACTTTAGGAAAAACTTCTATTTCTTGATTCCTTATCGTGTTCCCTTGGTCCGAGCTAACTATAATCACCCCCTTTTCATTCTTTCATCTATAGAGAGGACTTGTTCTTAGGTTTGCAGATTTTCAATCGAGGTGTCATCGTGTGATTTTAGCGTACAAACTGGTGCGATGAAAAAAGTGATAGACTAATGATAAAGATGTTTAGCCAAAGCTAGACTGTTTGGTAATTTTAAGGAAATGGATTATGGATAAGTTAAATAAAGAGATGAGAATATTATACATCCAAGATTTTGAGGTGTTTAAATTGTTTTATGGATTCAAGTTGAGGATTCAAGGTTCTAGCAACATTTTTTGGTTAGTAACAAATAAGAAATGTGGTAGAAGAACACGACATATATAGATTTTTGGGTTTAGGTTAGAAAATTTGTGTAGGTTCCATCCTTGAGTTCAGAAAGCAAAAATGTAGTGAGATGGTTCAACACCGACCAATAGTATAAGTTACAGAGATATTTGGAGATGAGTAACGAGTATATGTTTATGGTATTAGTAATTTGTGGAACAATTGAGGACTTCTTATAAGATTTGGCATAAGTTTTAGAATATAAGATTAATGATTGAAGCATGGAATTTAAACGTTGGAATGGATTTGGAATCTATTTCATATTTAGTAGCTTAAGCACTATGAGAAGTACTATTAGGATTGGCACTGATACCTTCAGTTGCAGGTAAGGCTAATTGCCGATTGATCTTATGTTGATGCTCCATTGGGTTATGGTATGTGAGTATACTTGACCTTAGTATAGGTTTTGTTGAGTTTGGAGCTAGTGGTGTTATGGTCTTAGCATTTTCTTATGGTATATGACCTTAGCATTTCCTTATGGATCCCATCAATAGACTATAGTGATTGTGTTGGTTTTTGATGAATCAAGTGTATTTGGAACTATATTTATGATTGAATCTGGCATTGTGTACAAAGAGGGTTTAAGGTTATGGAAGTTAGATAATTGGGGCAGTTTGGTATTGGGCAGTAGAAATGCAATGTTATGGGTGAATCAAAAGGGAATCTTACCAGCTAAGGTTAAAGAGAGACACTACGAATGGTATATTTTCTTGGAAGTATTTGAGTTTTTCTGCTATGGGAATGCTAGCGATGATATTTATGGGCTCTTGAATGATTGCCCGAGAGAGTATATGTATTGGGACTGGTAGGCATTATAGGATGGAATTCTCTACCTTCTCGGATATTAGATAGCTTAGGCTGTAAGGGCCGTTTTGTTAGTTGTGTTCATCTTTGCAGGTTTTGATTCGTCAGTATTTCTTGTATGTGGGAACTTAATCAAACTACTAGTTATATTTTTGCTAAGCGGCCGATACAATTTCAGATATCTTAGTTTCACCATCAATAGTTGTGGTACTCATTTTGGGTATTGTATGTATAACTTTAGGCTGTTGTAACATTTTTTTATTATGGGACGATTTACTTATTGGGTTGTCTATGATACAGCCACAATATAGTCCGTGAATTCAAAGACGGAGAAGAATGAAATTAAAAATGGAAAGTAAAGGATATGGGAATTTAGTATGAAATCATACCATAGTTGAATTCCAAAACCAAAAAACACGAACAACCAATTGACACACCCATAAATGGAAGATCGAGTAATCGATTCAAGATAAAAAAAACTCTCTGAGAAATTAAGGATCGACCCACCTTAATCACTCAACAACAATTATGTGAAACTAACAGAATTCTAGTTATGAATTGGAATTCTAAAACTAAGCTATTACATGCTCAAACTAAAATATAAAATCTGAAAAGTTATGTCTTCAACCAAAATTAACTACCATACATTTGAAAAGACCACCTATATATAGGGGTCCAAGTCTCGGTTATTACACTTAGTCCAAAGTGACCCAAAATGATAAATAGACCCTCATACTTTGAGTCCTTGCTTATTAAGTCCCCCAAAGTCTTTCAAAGCCTCAAAAATGGTTCTTCGATGGCTTCCCATTCATCCTTATACTTTAATGACGATTAACTTTGAATCTTGAAGTAATTATGGTTTTCTGGGTGTTATCTTCCTCCCCTTATTGGAAAGAATTCGTCCTCAAATCCAAATCATATAGCAAAAACACAAGGAAAGACAACAAAGAACACTTCCTCATGGCATGAGGGTTAAGATTAATAACAAACAATTCTACCAATATGTCATGGTTGCATACACTTAATATATAACCAAGCATCAAAATGAAGTACAAAGTGTCGTATAGCCCACCTAACAAGGTCTACTTAGCTATTCAAGAGTATTGGAAACACAAGGGGATCATTGCATACTAGCCTCCACATAGGAATATCATCAATGGTCTTATATTGGATGAAGTACAAACACCCCTTTAAGTCAACAAACAAAAGAGAGCCCATATGGTTATGTAAATTTGCATCAACAAGGTAAACCCGTGTTAGCATTCCACAAAATACATTGGCTATCCTCGGGGTGGGATCTCTCCCACTCCATCATCGGGGTTAAATACAAAGGTATTCCCCATACGAGTTGGAATATAAAACATAATTAGACACCAAGTACTAAATAATAACACTAAATGATGATCACATAATCGGGAACAAGTGCTACTACTAGTTACCCCAAAGAACATGCCAAACCCAAAATTCAAGTTAAGCTTATCGTGGAGACCAAGCTATTCATTACCATAAGGGAAATAGAGACCAACACCGGGGTCAAATGGAAGTACATCATAGGAAATGGGTTCTGTTGGACCAAGGTTGGTTCACTAGAATCGTCCCTTTATGTTTTGATTGATGACCAAACCATTAGGTCAAAGATTCGATGTTAACGGAACTCTTACAAATCAAAGGATATGTTCATGAAACACTTCACAAGAAAGCATTTCATTCTGGGAAGTAATCGACTAATTTTGGACCTTTTCGAGTACTCAAAATGAAGAAATTATGAAGAAACAGTAGAAGACTAGTCGACTAATTTGTCAAACTAGTTGACTAATTTTGGACAAAATTAGTCGACCAATATTGCAAATAAGTCGACTAATATGAATTCCAGTAGGATACTGGAAAATGAACTAGTCGACCAAAATGCCAAAGAAGTCGACCAAAAAGTGCAAATCAAGTTTGGCTACTGGAAAGTGAATTAGTCGACCAACTTGAAGAACTAGTCGACTAATTTCATAAAC
>JBDJHY010213387.1:0-11356 GCA_039654485.1 Withania somnifera | reverse complement strand
ACTACCCAGCCGCTCAAGTCAGGAAACTAAAAACAAACAACTCTGGTCCTATAATCAATTGTGGCATAGCATGAATAGAGTTAATCCATGCTAAGGATGGCATCAAAATCTATAATGTCTAACTTAATGAGATCAGATGTAATAACTTTACTGAGAACTAATACTAGACAACTACGGTAGACTTTTAGCAATGATAGAGTCATTAACTAGCATGGAGACAGAGAAAGGCTCAAATACACTCTAAAAACTAACTTTAAACTGACTAACTATATAAGGGTAAGCAAAGGATAGTGTAGCTAAAGGATCTTATAATGCATAAACATCAATATCATAAACTCTAAACATATATGTAACTACGTACAAAGATTGCTCCTGATCCTTCCTAGAGCCCAGTGCATACAGTCGGTTCTGGTGTTAGCTCCACCGATGCTGGAAGAATCGCTTTGCTAAGCTGGATGGGCTGTTGGTGCTTCTGTAGAAGTCTACAGGAGTAGTTAAGATTTGTTACCACTCTATCTAGATATAGGGAAATCTCTTTGCCTATGGCTTGGCTTGCCATACCCAAAACAACTCCTATAAGGATAATCTCAAAGGTTATGACCAACCTAGGCACATCCAAAGTATCTATCTTGCCCAATAAGACAACATGAGTGGTTCTAACTGAACTTACCACAAGAAGGGAAAGCACGCCCTCCTATAGTACTACGCTGAGAAATTGACTAAACTGATCTACTCTACTGATTCTATAAAGTCCTGAAGTTCTGTGAACGGTAACTAAATGAAGGAAGAGATAGTCTCCTAGAGCTCTGATGCTACTGTTACATGTGTCCTTCACAAGACTTAGGATTGCCAAACTCTGACTGGACAGTCACGACCTTCTTAATCATGTAACTTTCTCTTAGTTTTGCCTTGTCACCCTCAATCTTCTCCAAGTGAACAATAAGTATGCCTATACCCTGTCATTATTAAACAGAATTACTCTTCTTTTCTTTAGCAGATGAAGGGAGAGACTACAGACATACTTATATAATTTTGTATATCAGCAACCATCTCTGGGGAATACTTGGATAGCTAAGTAAAATTCATCCCATACTCAGCCACAAACATGAAACCTTGCTCCAACTTCAGGAACTTACGCACCCTCGCCTCTCTTTCTTCTTTAGAAAAAAAATGGCCTAAAATGGCCTCCTTAAATTCAGCCCACAAAAGAGGAGTTGCACCTTCCACTCTATTCTTTTCCATTTGTCTGATTAAGACCTAACGGCATCCTTAAGTTGATAGGATGCTAAGTTCACTCTATGTATATCCATTACCCTCATCATAATATCATATATCTGGTGAACATCCTCAATAAAGTTCTCCAAATTCTGCCCCATTCTATAACCATGAAACTCGAGAGGGTTCATTTAGAGGAACACCCTCACTCTGACCATACAAGCATCAGGAGAAACTCACTAAACTTTTGGGACTGCTACCTTCTCCTGAGCCCGAGCAAAGATAATCTGGGATAACAAATGAATAACTTTCTTGAACGCAGCTATGGTGATGTTCTCCGGCTGAGGTTCAGGAGCTGGGGGAGCTGGAATCAGAGAAACTTAACCTTAATCTCTCGCCTGATATGCTGAATGTCTGCAAACTTATGATCTTCTGGGAGGAATGATTTGAAATATATAAACAATTTAGAAAATATTCTTGGAGTTAGACTCCAAAGTGCTAAGTGATACATGCACAACGAAAAATTTTCCTAAACGCTCACTAGCCACTCAGTTATAAGTGTGGCGCATTTCACACCTATAAAAGAGACTCTACCTAACTATGAATTTTAGACATCCTATGAAACTTAAACCTATTGCTATGATATCAAGTTTTTTTCACGCCCCGGGTCTATATCCTGAGCGCAACGAAAAATTTGAAACTACTAGGTGGCTCGAAAGTTCCCTTGGACCTAGCACTCATCTATTCACATACACACTAAGCAGAAGCAAATTGTAATAAAAGCAGTAATGGGCATCTCATAATAATCAAAGTTATAAAATAATAAATAAAAGCTAAAACTGAATCTCAATACTAAAACTCTGTATGTCTGAAAGCCACTAAAACGCTGAATAACTTAGCTGCTAGGAGAAATCACTAGCTAGCTATAAATCAAAACTGACATCGTTGTCTAATAAGCTCTAGCTAATACAAGTAATACGCTGAAGAAATGTGGTCCTTGAATCACGAGAACTCACCAATCTACTCTGAACTGGTCAACGATGTGCACTGGGATGACTAGCTGGATATACAGAGTAAAAGCATGCAAGCACAAAATATATGTCATTACTTTAAATCTACTGGTACATAGAATGAAACATGCAACAAAATATATATGTATGCTCAAGCTGAACTAAGGCCATGAACTATGTTGTACAAATGCATGAACACTCCTGACTTGGACTTATTACAGCAATACTGAGCAATAATATGCAAGGCTATCAGCTTATAGAAAAACTTCATCTTTTAAGAATATCAGTAGAACTTAACCTAAAATATCTCAAACTCATCAGTTTTAACGAAGCAAGTGGATATTTAGTTGAAACCCTTTTCTATAATGACACTGAACAATAATGAGAGTTGTTATAATTAACATATCCTATGTGAGCAACCACGGAATCCAATATATAACCCTATGCTGGAGGTTTTCCTATACGTTGCCAAGTCTAGGATCACTCAAATTTTCCTAGTGGATTCACTAAATATTGAACTAAATAAATAAGCCTTTTTGGGCCATGTTGAATTTCCTACAATTGAAAACATAGGTTATGGAAAAGGGGTGATTATACCCGATTACTCTCAGTGCTAATACTTCTCCTTAAAACTGAAATTATAATTGCTCCTACTCTTCACTAGTGAGATAAAATTTCACAATCAATTTTGACCAATTGAAATCTGTACTAACCTCTTTGGGCAAAAGGTTGTCTAATTGACACTACATCTCATTCTTCAAAACCTATTATTCATGTCGCTGCAACTTTTTTTAGATTTTCACCATGGCGCTGAACTGAGTTGAATCTTTATAAAAATAAAAACAATTATTTATTTTCTGACAAGTTGCTAAACAGGCTTGGAATTTAAAACCCAAGTAATATCATAAAAATCTTACATTTGCTACGAAACAGGTTTTTCACTTTGAAAACTCAAAATTTATGGATGTTGATTTTGAATTCGTGACTCTACTACTGTGCATGAATTTAATATGAAAATTTTATAAATTATCATGCAATTATCACCAATAATATATCTGTTATGAATTATACCATGAGAGTAAATATTACTACCAACACGACAATTGAAATTTTGACCTTGAGTCTATGTTCTCACTCTGAAACTGAAACAAAGGGAGTATCTGGACATATGGTGGAAGGCAACCCCTGTTGAAGTTCTTGCATATCATGCCTGAAAATTAGGGCTGAAACTTGATAGTGGTTCACTACATTGAAACCCTTGCTGAAGAATCCTAATATGCTATTTCAGAAAATTGAGAGAGTTTTATTTATTTGATAAGTCTAAATGTTTGTAAAGAGAGAAAATTAAGGGCTTGACTATTTATACCCCTTCAAAATGAAGAAAAAATGACATGAGTTTTGGTCGGGAAATATCTTAAATAACATCGAGAAAATTAGTTTAAATTGAACTGGGCTTAATTTATGATTGGGTTGATGAACCTTCCAACGGTCTGTTGAAACTAGGTCCAAAATTGTCGCTCACTGGTTAAGGGACTACGATAGGTTTGACGGACCGTCAATACATTCTACATTCCATTGGATACTATCGTAAGCTGAGATGGAAATTTTTTTCTAAGTCACTGGAATCAGCACCATGGTGGGATTTCGCGTCCCGGCGACCGGAATGACAGTCCATAAACCTAGATTTTTGAAAAAATTTTATCAACCTCTTTTCTTTAGTCTAAAGTTGATTTAGGATAATTTTCAAGGTGTAATAAGGTTTTCATAAAAATAACTATTGTTGAAATAACATCCTTGCTAAAGGGAATACGACGAACTCTTTTTGAAAATGGACAAACAAGGATTGTACCAGAGGAGGAATCTTGATCAAAAGAGCTAAAGTTCATGGGGGTTGGAGGGGCGTGAGAGAAGAGAGGGATGTTAGAGTTTTATTTGATTTGAGCGAGTATTTAAGGAGAATGAAACTTATTAAACGATTTTTTCCTCTTTTAATCGCAAGTTGAGCCGGATCGCGAAGCTATTAGGCTTAGATTTTGGAGCCAATTTGGATCGAAAATAGCAGATTTTAATATTAAAAGAGTGGCGACATTTGAATTTAAGAATTAACCATATTTTGTTATAACATAACCAAATTATTGAAAGTGTAGTCACATTAAATTAATTGACAATCAAATGTTTCTCAATTAAACCTGTTCTTGGTACTAAACTTAAGACAAATTAATTATCAATTAATCAACTAAGCTTTTTAACTTAACAAAGTAAAATATTTATTTATGAAGTATGAAGTAATTATAGTAATCAAATTGTGAATGGCTTGAACTTATGTTAAAATAATGAACTCGATTTAAATACTTATTTTCGACATAAACTAATTTTTAGAATAATAAATGTACTTAGAATTAATATATGGTTAATTGCTCAAAAACTATATGAGAATATGTATTAGGGTATTTTACCAAATAAAATGGCAAAATAACGTTAAAAATAATTTCGAAAATATATTTCACACTGTGAAATTAGAAAGATCAACCAATTAATTAAAATGTAGATAAAATTGGATATTAACATCAATCTTTGGCGAATAGGCAAGGCAGAAGAAGGGCCAAAGCTTACGACGATATTCCCAGAAGAAGCCACTTAGGAGCGTTGGATATTTGTGACAATTTAAGGATCAGGTCAAGTAGTTCATGGAGCAGCAACATTTTAGACAAGTGAAAATTTCTCTTCAAAGACGTTAGAATTTCATAAATTAACACCCTAGTTGTATAGAAAATTTGTAAATATGAGGAACTTGTACATAATTTATGTTGGACACTAACCCTAGTAAAATGTACAAAAACTTTCCTTGACAATTCCCTCCTGTCTCCCTTAGTAATCGCATGCCTTTCTCAACTTAGAGATCCCTAAATCTATTGTTGACATAAAAAAATTCATGAGAAAGTTGTACAGTGTGCTTAGTTAAAAGTCTTAGCCGGTGCCGGTTTGTTCACCATGTCACATAATCATTCTAGAGAAACACTCTGACTAATTTAAATGTTTATCTGATCACTTAAAAAAGTTTAAGTGTGTCTTTTAACTTACTAGTGGCGTCAAGCTTAAGTGGTTATCTAGGCATTTCCCCTTGTTTAGTTCTTACAAATGTCAACTATTTCAGTATATATGTATTCATGAATAAATACTGCTTTGTGAAGGTTTAAGTGATGAAAACTTATAAAGGCTTCATTTTGTGTTTGAAGATGATTACCTTAAAGAAATAGAGTATTTAAAATATTAGGAGTGATAAGGTTTCCAAATTCGGAGCCTAAAATCAAAGGATACTTATTCCCGTATATAACATTAAATAGAAAGTACAAAAAAAAGTGGCACATGCCAAATTCATGTTGAAGCAAGACCTGTCTACCAAAATGAAATTCAATCTTAAATCCAAATATTAAAGAGTATAAAATGATCAATAAAAGTTAACCAGGAAAAATGAAACGAAATCACACAAGCGTTACTGGTAGAGGGCTTAGGGCAACTGTCCTTCCTCTCTCACAAAAGCGGATTGTAGGAGGCATCCTTATCATAACTGAATCTGGTAGACAAGCAATAATCAGATGAGAATTAGCAGATACACTGCAGAATCCTTCACGAAAAGCCACAATTTAAGTGATCAAACAAAAAGTGCTAGACAGATTCCATACCCTGAAAACAGATAAAACCCCTGCAAGTATCTGAATAGCACCTTGTGCAACATTAAGTCATAAGACTAATTAGTTCAAAAGCATTTGGTTGCTTTCTAGGAAGTCGCTTCTTTAGGATCATCAGAACTCATGGTCAGACCAAGATTAAAAAAGAGAAGTTTGAGCAGCTGGAAAGCCGTTGCACATTAGTGCATCCATTTTCTTGCAACTACCGCGCTCGACTAATAAGAGAGAACAAGCATTTCTCGTATATTTTAGCCATACATTCTAAGTTCATCAGCAATTTAAAGCTACTATGGTATTTGAATACTATAAGAATCTGGGTCACATGGCCCCCACTGCTATTGACTCAATCAGATTGATTTGGAGAGTACTTCTCCATCAGCTTAGCCAGTTCAAGTACGAATTTCCTCTCAAGTTCAACCTCCTCTTCCCAGTATTTGCGTCTCAATGCAGCTATCCTGTCTTCATGAGTTCACATCAGATTCTCTCTCTCTTCCACAAACTCTTCCATTTCCTTATCCTGAAGTTTGATAAATTTTGCAACATTCTTGGCCCTGAAATGCAAATGACAAATGAAAGATAAGGAAAATCTGGATCTTCAGAAAGCTACTGAAGCATCAATTTTATAGATAAAATATGTCAGGAGGCGTAACATAAGGTCAGAGATTTCCCTTGCAACACACACAGAGATATCACAAGTATCATAAAGACTGAAGGGCTTTCAGGATTGAGACTCGGCTGACGGTATTAGGAGAAAATACTTTGATTTGCTTCTTTGCAAAACAGTGAGTGTTTGGATTTTGGAGGTCTTGGGTTTTTCTTCTGGAAAAATAACTCTAGAACCCTACAATAATATTTGTACGGGTAAATTATTTTTTGAACATGTAAAACTGGTAGCTTTCTCAAGAGTAAAATGGTAGATTAAAACCAATAACCAAAAGCAGTATTTCCAATAATTTAAAAAAAAATTACTAAGATAATGTCAAGTTGGAGGTTTTGAGACAAACCCTTAAGTCTTAAGGGTTTAGGTTCAGTAGGACCAAGACCGAGTATTTGAAATGCAAGTTCAGCGAGGCGGCGCATGGGAATGATATGATAGTGAAGCTTGGTATCTTAGTATATGATCTCGGGTAATGAAGAAATTGTCAAGGATGTCACTCACTATTTTGGTATGGCATGGATAAAATGGAGGCTCGCATCCAGAGTTTTCTGCGATAAAAAGGTGCCTTTAAACTTAAAAGATAAATTTTACAGAGTGGCAGTTAGACCAACTATGTTGTATGGGACAGAGTGTTGGTCAATCAAGAATTCTTACATTAAAGGGTGAAAGTGGCCGAGATGAAGATGTTGTACTGGATATGTGTAGGTTGATTAAGAGAGAGAGGATTAGAAATGAAATCATTAGAAACAAGGTCGGAGTGACTTCAATTTAAGGCAAATGCAGGAGGCAAAGTTGAGATGGTTCGGGCATCTAATCAGGAGGGACAAGAATGCTCCAATGCAGAGGTGCGAGAAATTAGCGATGGATGGATTCAGGCAATATAGAGCTAATGGAGGTGATATGATATTGGAGAGCGGTCTAAGTTCAAGGTCGTTTACAAGAAGTTGTTTGATTAATCATCGAGTTCATCTAATCGTTTAAGACAAATCATGGTTCATCTAATCATGAAGGCTGCTTTGGGAACCTTGGAGAAACCTAAACTAGTCACACATACAACATTGGAAGGCAATTGAGCTTGACAAGAAGATGGAGGGGCAGTCTGCCAAAGACGGCAGCCAAACTGCCTTGGACGGTGGTCAACCACCCTTGGACAGCAGACCTTCCCTAGACGGCGATCAACAGCTTCGGGACAACGGTGGATTGAAGAGGAAGGGCGGCCCAGGCGGCTTAAGTGGCTAAAGGGGCTCAATCAATAATCCACATGGCTTATTAAGCCCATGTTTGGAATACCAAGCTTTGTAATAGCTAGTATAAATAGTCTTTTGCTAGCTAATTAGAATTTTAGACTCGTTAAGCTTTGAATACTCTTAGTTATTGTTGAACTTTAGGAATCTTGTAGTAATCGTAGTGATAGTAGTGTTAGTAATCATTCGTGGGTGCATCGAATTGATTACTAGTTTTGAGTGTAATTAGGTCGAGTGAATCTTTTGATTGCTCTCAAACTTGGTCGCTTGATTAATCATCGAGTTGTCTCTATTGTGGATGTATCGTTAGCAACGTCTCTTTGATTGGTTATCTCTGAATTCTTTGATTTCTCACGAATTCGAAGAATTCACATATCCTTATCTTCCAATTTCGTTTTTGTATTTCTTCAAATCGAACTCCGTGATTCGAATCTTATCATTTGGTATCAGAGCTTAGGCTTAGGTTTCATTTCTAAGGAGTCCAATCTAAGGTTCAAGATCAAAAATCACCAAAAAAAATCCGAAAATCCAAAATTTTTAAGTCAATTTTGAATTTCTAACACTAGATTCGCTTTTTCTAGTGGATTTAGAGTCTAGAGCTTGAACTTGAATCAATTTGGAGTTATTTACTACACCTACCATTTTCGAAGACTTGAGCTCTAAGTGGATTTGATTTGGTGTTCAATTCAAGAAGAATTGAGGTTGAAAACCATCAAATTCAAGTTACAAGGACCTCCTAGTTCGAAT
The DNA here is from genome assembly GCA_039654485.1 of Withania somnifera. NCBI lineage: Eukaryota > Viridiplantae > Streptophyta > Magnoliopsida > Solanales > Solanaceae > Withania > Withania somnifera. Next base: position 2,793 of record JBDJHY010213387.1, on the reverse strand, counting down.
TTCATTCAAATCGGAGAAGAATTGAGGTACTTGTAATTTTTTTTTGTTCTTCATCTTCTTAGATCCGCAAGTTGAGCTCAAATTTGGTGTTGATTTGTTGAAATCCAAATCCTCTAAGTGTTGAGAAGTTGTTCTTATAGATAAAGGAGCTTAGGGTTTGAATTTGGTAGTGATTGGTGAAGAATTGGGTGAGATTAAAAAATTTGAGTTCTATGTTCTTATTTTTCAGATTTTTGAACTCAATTGTGTTTGAGTGAATCGATTTTTAGGCTTGAAAAGTTGTGGGATCTATTTCTCATAGCTTGAAGAGTGTGGGATTGATTTTGAAGTCATTTGGGTGAGAGTTGTTTGATCTTCAACTTTTGAGTTCACCATCAACGGAGGTGTTCAAGGTTGAAGAAGAAGAAGGTGAAAATTAGATCTATAATTAAGTGAAAATTTGAGGATAAAAAGTTGATAATTGAGATCTCCAAGTCATAAGGACCCTAGGTTTCAATTTTCAGTCAAATCTAAGTTGATTTAAGTGAGTTTGAAATTTAGGGTTCTTGGTGTTCTTGCTTGAAACTTATACATTGTTGGTTGAAGATCTTCAAATTGTTGTTATTTGATCCAAAATAAGTTTGAAATTAAGTGGAAAATTTGTTGGTGATTGGAATATTCTTTTGGGGAAAAACAACGCACAAGGGTACAAAGGAAATTACAAACAAGGGGAAAATCCCGTGCAAGCTTCAGGCAAACTGCCCATCTCAGCGGTCTAACACTGAGGGACGGCGGTCAGGTGACCTTACCACCATCAAGGACGGTGGTCCGCCCTCTTAGGATGGTGGTCACTCCCTGCCAAGTTTGCACTCTGCCAATCACCGCAATTGAGGCCTTTGGACTGTAGTCTGCCCTTACACACGGCGGTCGAGGGTTAAAAAGGGTCCAAAAGTGTTCTGAACTTGGTGGTATCAATCTCCTTTGACTCATTTCAAGTTCTAACTCCTTAGTTTCATTTCTTCAATCTTCAAATTCATTTTCTTGATTCTACAACTAGTTTGCAACTAGTGCTTGTCCTACGTAATTGTTAGCTAGTTCTTTGAGTCCAATTTCTTTCGTACCAATTCTTTGTGAGCTTTTCTTGTTTTAAATACTCGTTGAAGTTTCTTGGTTCTAGTCCGTTAGCATTTGTGACGTCCGTTTGTTCGAGGATCACAAGCATCACTCAACTCCATACCGGGCAACCTTGAATTGGTCAAGTGACACTAGTTTGTGAGCAATCTCAAGACGCACTCTAGAGGTGAGTTAGAGTGTCATTTAAAAAAGTGGTGTGAGGCTTCTGCTACTAACGTGTTTGTTGAGTTTTGTGTATTCATGTAACAAGGTGGAGAAGGCTCTAATGCACTTGTGAACTCCTTTTCGGAGATCACAAGACAACTTGCGGACATAAATGGGAGATTAGAGGGAATGGAGGATAGATTGGTAAAGGTGGAGAGCATGAGTAGTGATGGATCACAACCAATGAGCAAAAAAGGTAAGGAGAAAGGTGGCGAAACTTCCATGACTATTACCACGGGAAAACTTCATAACATGATACAAGCAAAGCCGAGGTTGACTCGAAGCCAAAGCTTCCAACACCAACCTCACTCCCCAGGACACCAAGAGCCGCAACACCACATCCAAATCCGCCTTAGACCTCCATAAAAGCATCGGACCCTTGTGGGATTCCTAAATCATATTCCGCCTCTTCAAAGACCTACTCCACGAAATACTCACCAAGATAACCCCTACCAAAACCCACTTTACCAAGATCCTAATGAAGAAGTAACATGGCAGGAACGTTAGGGAGATGAAGTTGGAGAAGGGTATGAAGCACATCCTCAAGGCTTAGGTCGGGACCAAGGTTACCAGGTTAGAAGGAATCCATATTGGGAGGAAGGGGGTGCAAGGCAACGGGGGATTAGCGGAGATAAGATGTGCAAGGGTAGAGAAGACAGGCATGAGTTTGATCGGGGGTTGAGTACCATCAAGATGACACTTCGACGATTCAAGGGAAGTAGTGACCCCGAAGAGTTCATTGAATGGAGACTCCAAAGCGAGAGGATCTTTCTCACTAACAATGTTTCATATGCTTTGAAGGCCAAATATGCTATCATTCAATTTGAGGGATACGCATTCACATGGTGGGAGTCTTAAGAAGCGGGTACGGAATTTGCCACCTAACTACTATCAAGAACTCCTCAAGAAGGTGTATATGTTGCATCAAGGCTCCAAGAGTGTTGAGGAATACTATGACGAGTTTGAGAACATATACATGAAGTCCAATCTTGATGAACAAGTTCAATTCATGATGATGAGGTTCATTGCCAATTTAAGGTTTGAGGTGTTGAGGCCAATGAAACTCAACTCTAGAAGTGACCTTCGAGATGCTTTAAAAGTAGAAGATGATTTGAAAGAAGCGAAGACTTACAAGTCCAAAGGGCCTTCAACTACCTCATGGGGCAAGGGAGACGAGAGTGACAAATGGAAAAAGTTTGAGCTCTAAGGAAGCAAAAGGTAGTGGTCAAGCTACCCAAGTTAAGACTGAGTACAAGGCAAAGGTGTACGACAAACTGAAAGAGGGTAATTTTCCAAAGCCTAACTTTCCTCGACCCTCTACTATCCAATGTTCTAGATGTCAAGGAAGCGGGCACATTGCTAGTGAGAGCCCCAACAAAAGAGCGACTGTTGCATTTCATGGTGGATATAAGAACGATGATGATGACTGTAAGGAGGATAGTGAAGATGAGGGAAATAAAAGTGAAGATGAGAAAG
>JBDJHY010213366.1:0-11356 GCA_039654485.1 Withania somnifera | reverse complement strand
AATAAATGGGTCAGTCCAGTATAGTATGTCCCCAAAAAGGGGAGGCATGACCATAGTGACTAATGATAAAGATGAGCTAATTTCTACTCATATAGTCACTGCATGGAAAATCTATATGGACTACCGCAAACTGAATGAGGCGACTCACAAAGATCATTATCCTATTCAATCCATGGATCATATGTTAAATAAACGTGCAAGTCAAGATTAATTTTTCTTTCTAGATGGATATTTGGGATATAATCAGATTGCCATAGCTCCTGAAGATCAGAAGAAGACTACCTTAACAGGTCCGTTAGTACCTATGCTTTCAGGCGCATGCCTTTTGGGTTGTGTAATGCCCCTGCTACCTTTCAATAGTGCATGATGACCATGTTTAGTGATATGGTTGATGATTTTGATAGAAGTATTTATGGATGACCTCTCAATTAATGGTAATTCATTTGAAGTATGCATGTAAAATCTGGATAGGGTACTAGCAAGGTGCAAATAGGCTCACATAGTGCTCAATTGAGAAACATGTCACTTTATGGTCAAAAAGGGTATTGTCCTTGAACAAAAGGTATCAAATGATGGTATAGAACTCAATAGGGAAAAAAAATAACGTGATTACTGAGCTACCACAACCTGTCACAGTGAAGGGAGTGCATAGTTTCTTGGGCCATGCAGGCTTTTATTGAAGGTTTATTCGTGACTTCTCAAAGATCTCTAGGCCTCTATGCATCTCATTATAAAAAGATATAAAATTCTAGTTCTCAACTGAGTGCTTCAAAGATTTTGAACAACTGAAGAAGAAACTAACTGAGGCACCTATACTCATTGCTCGTGACTGGGAGCTACCCTTTGAGGTAATGGCTGATGCAAGTAATACTGTTGTGGGAGCAGTTCAGGGAAAGAGGAAAGACAAGATCTTCCACTTAATTTATTATGCTAGAAAGACTCTTGATACGACTCAGGTTAATTATACAATCACTAAAAAGGAGATATTGGCATTAGTCTATGCATTTGATAAATTTAGGGCATACTTTATGGGTGGTAAAGTGATAGTGCATACAGATCATGCTGCAATCCAAAACCTATTTAACAAGAAACATACAAATCCATATTTGATTTGGTGGATCTTACTTTGATCTCAAAATTTATGACTGTAAGGGTTGTGAAAATCAAGTTACTGATTATCTATCTAGGTTGGAAGATCATTCACATAATGAGGAGCAGAGGCAGATCAAAGAGGAATTCCCTGATAAACAGTTGATGTATACATCTATACGAAATTTTTCTTGGTATACGGGGTATAATGAATGTGCTGGTGAGAAGAGTCTTTCCACCTTGAGCCACTAGTCAGTCAAAAATAAGATTAATTTATAATTATAGATAATAATTTTGGGATGAACCATTCTTGTACATGTAAGGGCCTGATCAGCTTACTAGAAATTATGTTCCATAGGGTGAGATGGGTGACATTATTGACAAATACCATGTTTCACCTTATGGTGGGCATCATGCAGGAGAGCATACTATACAAGGTACTTCAATAATGCTTTTTTTGGCCCACATTATTTAGAGATACAATGGCTTTTGTTATGAAGTGCGATCAATTTCAGAGGATGGGGTCGATTTAAAAACGGCGTGAGATGCCTTTGAATAATATTATTGAAATTGGAATCTTAGATGTATGGGGCATTGAATTTATGGGGCCTTTTTCCCCAACCCATGATAACTAGTATATTATTATAGCAGTAGATTATGAGTCAAAGTGGGTGGAAGCAACAATATTACCTACAAATGACTCAAGAGTAGTACTGAAGTTCATGAAAAGTTAGATCTTTACATTATCTGGTACACCACAAGCTATTATTAGTGATGGGGGGACGGGTTGCATGCAATTCTTGGATTAAGGCTTTGTTGGGTAAGTACTGAGTGCCACAAGGTAGACATTGCCTATCATACCCAAACTAGTGGGCAAGTGGTAATGTCGAATAGGGAAATCAAAAAAATCTACAAAAGACTGTACATTGAATGTACAAAAGAAGGATTAGGCTGAGAATCTTGATGATGTCCTTTGGGCATATAAAACCGCGTACAAAACTCTAATTGGGAAGGATTGTCACTTGTTGGTAGACCTGGAACATAGATCCTATTGGGCGACAAAGAAGTTGAACTTTGACTTCAAGGCTTCCAAGGAGAAGAGAATGTTACAACTGCATAATCTTGAGGAGTTCATCTCAATGCTTATAGTAATGCAAAATTGTACAAAGACAAAACCAAAAGATGGCATGAAAAACATCTAGCATAAAGAAAGTTTGAACCCGGACAGGAAGTGTTGCTCTTCAATTTGAGGTTGAGGCTATTTCCAGGAAAGCAATGCTTCAAATGGATGGGCCATTCACTGTGGTGAGTTATACTAAGCATGGAGCTATGGAGCTCACATATTACAAGTCTAACCAAACTCTTTTGGCCAACAGACACAAAGTCAAGCAATATTGGCCCAGTATTAATCGCAAGGAGACATCCATCAATATGGTGGATGCTTGAGCTGACTTGTGTCATTCCACGATGTAAAATAGGGTGCTACATAGCAAGCAACCCATGAAGTGTATTGTAATACCTTTTTAGTGAATTTTAATGATTTTGTGTTGATTTTTTGGTACATGGAGACATAGAGGCATGAGAGTAAATTCCATTAAGAAAAATGATTAAATAAACTAACTGTGGATCGATCACAATGGTTATCACGTCATTCTGCATATCATGATCGACCACTGGATAGCCAAAGTTGAATCATGATACACATCACAACGTGATGCATATCATGATGAAACACTAGATAGATAAAAGTTACATCACGATACACATCATGATGTGATGCATATTGAGATGTAACACTATTTAGTGGAAACCTACATCATGATTCAAATCACATCGTGATGGAGGCCAATTTTTTAGAAAATAGATTTTGGACCACCAGGTCAACCCGACCCAGTTGGGCTATTTAAATACAACAAAATCCTCATTTTCTCTTATTCTTTCACGCGGTGCAAGACCCTTCCCCTCTTAAAAATAGTGCCTTTTCTCTTCTCTCTTACAAAAACTCCATCAATCCTCAAAGTTCATCACCTCAAATAAGTTTTTTCCTCAAAGTTCATCATCTCAAATAACTTTTCTCCACCGTTATACTTAATATATCTTGTATTTTGTTGATATGGGTACCTAATTTATGTGCCTGAACGCCATTAAAATCCAATATTTTAGCCTGGTTTTCAGAGTAATTACGTATGTTAGAGTGTATTATTTATTGTTATTTATTACGTTCACTAATCCACATGATTAGCCTATTTTAGTAGATATTTAGAGCTATATGGAAGAAAAACCAAGAGAAAATGGAAGACGGAATGACTGGAGATCGTGGGACGAAGATAGGATAAGAAACAAGCTAATCACGATTAGGATCAGGACATGGTGAGGATGTTATCATGATTGAGATCATGTAGTGATCCCTTATTAATTTCTCTAGAAAGATGTCTTATTTTGGTTAAGTTGGGGACAAAAGGATAATTCGATGTGCCGATGATATAACCCTTTTTTAGGCAAATCTGAAAGCATTTTTTCAGTTTTAGAAGTACTTTGGAGAAGTAAACAAGTGGAGAAGGCAATAGAGAAACCTAGGGTTACACTCTATTCTTTATTCTTGTAATTTATGTTAAAAAAGATTATTGGTAGAAGTATTATGAGCGTTTGTGGCTAAAACCCCTCATTCTGGGGTTGCAGCTGAGTACATGATTGCTAATATTGATATAACCAACCTAACCATTATATTATCCAAGGAATAAACGTATCAAACCAATGGCCTCTCAGAAGACGAAATAGATCTAGGCTACCCATACTTAAAGTTTTCCCGCTTAAGGCATTTGCAACGACATTAGACTTTCCTGGATGATAAACAATACTCAAATAATAGTCCTTCAGGAGCTCAATCCACCTTGCCTCAGGTTAAGCTCTCTCTAGCTTAGGATATACTGGAAACTATTGTGATCGGTAAAAATATCATAATGAATACCATAAATATAGTTCCTTCAGATCTTAAGTGCGAAAACTACCTTCGGCAACTCTAATTCATGGGTGGGGTTGTTGCACTGGTGATCCTTTAGTTTCCTCAACGCATAAGGTATAGATGAACCTTAATGCATCAAAACACAACCTAACCCAGTACCCGAAGATCATAGTACACTGTATAGGTCATGCCTTAAAATGGAAAGGTAAGAATTGGGGAAGTAGTCAAAAACTCCTTCAAACTCAGAAAGCAAGACTCACACTCCGCGGACCACTGGAAGGGCATATCTTTTTGTGACAGTCTAATCAAAGGAGCTGCAATCAAAGAAACACTTTGAACAAACTAGAGATAGTACCAATCTAATCCAAGGAAACTGTGAATCTCTGTGATAGTAGTAGGGAAAGGCCAATCAAACACTTTTTCGCCTTGGTCGGATCACCACTAATGTCGGCGCCAGATACCATCTGTCCTAAAAAGGAAACAGACTCGAGAAAAAAATCACACTTTGAGAACTTGGCATAGAGCCACTCAGAACTCAAAGTATGTAATACTACCCTCAGGTGCTCCTCGTGTTCTGCTTGACTCTGTAGTAGATCAAACTGTCATCGATGAATATTATAACAAAAGACTCCAAATAGGGACTGAATATACGATTCATCAAGTCCATTAAGGTTATAGGGGCATTCTTCATCCCAATCGACTAACCAAAAACTTGTAATTCCAATACCTCATTCAAAAACCTTTCCTCAGGACATCCTTAGCCCGAATCCTATTGATGGTAGATGAAACTTAAATCAATCTTAGATACCACTGTGGCATGCTGTCTATAATCAATACAAATCCACAAGAATTGTCTTTTTTCTTCACAAGAAACACTAGGAACCCCAAGATGACACTCAAAGACGGATAAAACCTCTGTCAAACAAATCCTATAACTGAACACTCAACTCTCAAAGATCTTCTTGGGCCATACGATAAGGGACGATATAAATGGGCCTGGTGCCTGGATCAACCTCAATATAAAATTCAACATCATGCTTGGGTGGAAGGCCGGGTAAATCGGTAGGAAATATATCCAGAAACTCACTAATTACTAGAACAGACTCATGGGAGGGAGAATCAATACTAACATCTCTAACATGGGCTAGAGAAGCATGAAAATCCCAAGTAATGAGTCAATGGATCTGACAGTAAGAAATGACCAACCCGATAAATGGCTAGTGAGACCACACTACATTTCTAGGGGTACACCACATTCGAAAAAGGTCACAATTTTAGCATAGAAATCCAGGACCGCACAGTAAGGGGATAACCAATCCATTCCCAATATCACATAAAAGTCAAACATATCTAACTCAATCAAATTACCTTGTGAGTCGTAACCCTAAATAGTCACCAGACATGACCTATATACCCAATCCACCACTCAGGTCGCGCCCACGAGGATAGACACACTAAAGGATACCGGTAACACATCACTAAAAACTACCAATCTAGTAGCAAAATACACAGATACATAAGATAAGGTTGATCTAGGATAAAATAAAGTCAAAGTTGAGTGCCCACAAGAAAGTAACATACGGGTGACAACTTCATCTGAGGACTCAACCTCGGCCCTATCCTGGTAACATAAACCTAACGACCCTTTACCTTACTATGGATCAACAACTCTACTGTTCAATCATCCTCCTGTTCCTCTTTTCCTAGATCCTCAAATAGCGGGATGTTCACCTCTAGCCGTTTGCACTACTTAAAGGGGTTGGGTAGTAAAGGTTGCAATCTAAGAAGCCCTGCACTAAGGGAAATCCCTTGCAATTTGGCCCCTATTTCCATAATCATATCAGGTCTCTACTAACTGATCGTTAGCTATCCTAGGGAAATCTCTAGCATAGTGACCCTCCCCTGCGCACTCATAACAACCACCCCCATAACTGGTATGGAAATAAGGAGCCTCGATATGGCCTCATGAGCGTAAAGTTGGTCCCTTGACAGGCTAGCTACTAAATCCCCAGTCGGAAGTCTATAATAAAGCCTAATATTGTCAACTAGTCTGGCCTCCTCTACAAAAATCAAGGCCTCCGAATCTAGTCCCTAAATGACTGCCATAATGGCGTTGTCTCTTCTCGTTACCCCCTCGAGCTTGGTAAGCTAAAGTCTCCATACTACAGGTGTGATCAACAATATCCAAAAAGTACCTTTGCAACACCAACATCTATTCACCCAGTCCCTACAGGTTCAATATCAACCTATACGCAAAGTGGTGAACCCACTCTACCTCAGTAGGCATCAAATCTCATGCATGCCTAGAAAGCTCTATAATCCAAGCCTCATACTCAGAAATGCTTATAGCACCCTGGTGTAATCCTAAAAACTAAGCCCGCAATGTCTTTCGTGTGCTCCTGGGTAGATACTAGGCAATAAAGGCCTCTTGGAACTGTCCCCAAGTCAGTAAGGATGAATCTAGTGGCCTACGATCCCTAAACACTCACTACTAATGATTAGCAATGCCCTTAAGAAAATAAGAAGTGAAGTTGACCCAATGAGTCTCCAATAACTACAAAGTACTCAGACGCTACTCACGTGCAATGATAAACTCATGGGGATCCTTCCCTTGTGTTACCGAAAACCTAGCGGTGGCAAGCCGTAAAAAGTTTTCTAACTCTTCTACACCTCAAAAGTGGATATAGTAGGAAACAGTTATGGTAGAGATGTAGTATGAGTTGGTATGGTTGATGGTATTAGTAGTGCTACTGGGGCTACAACTACTGTGGGAGGCAGTGCACCCTATGTTGCTCCCTGAACAGATGACTAGGGCCTATCTGTCGATGTACCATCGAGAATTTGCAACATCTTCTATACAAAATCTCTGAATGTGGCAGGCGGTAGCAGTGCGCAGTGCGCACTACGGTGGTGGTACAAGAGCTTCCTGCAACTGTGTAGTGGTTGAGGTAACATAAATCGATTGAGCATCACTCCTTGCCCCCTATGGACCAGTTGGGGAAGGGTCTTGTTCTACGAATGAACCACGTGTATGCACCATTTGCGAAAAAAGAGAAGTCAAGGTAAGTCTTAATAAATGGTGCGAGTGTTATCGCACGAAAATAATCAAGAGAAGAAAGATTTACTAAGGTACCCCATATCCTCCCAAAAATTGGATACGGACATCAAAGCACGAATTTGTAAGACTCTAATAGGTACTTTCCCCAATGTCAAAGAGATCGGTGAACCTACACTTTGATACCACTTTGTCATGACTCGAATTTCAAATCATGATGGCATATACAACCATCTTATAGAAAAACCTTTCCCTACAACCCAAATCTACTCACAATGGGTCGTAAAAGCTACAAACAACATTCAAGTAATAACATAGTCAAATACATACAACAGCGACAGTCGAAATAGATATATACATATATATACATAGACAAAATCACAAAACCTCATTTTAATTGCATAACAAGCTACCTAACAGAGTATCCAAAGGATAAATATATAAAAGTAAAACCCCTAAGAAATAATACTACAAAACGCCTTCCATGAACAAAATAGAGCAGGCAAAAGCAGCAAGGAAACCACAATCAGCTCGAACATCAAAGTTTACTATAGTCTCTGCAGATCAACAACTCTACCCAGCATGATCACATCGTATCTGGTAAACCATACCAATATTTGCATCATGGAAATGATACAGAAGTGCAGCATGAGTACAAAATTTAGGTACCCAGTAGGCATCATAGGTCGATCAGGCTAAACTAAAATATAAGTAAAGAAATGGCAAGGAAAGTAAAGTAGGTCAATAATTATAAGTAAGCAATATAGAACTAACAACTAGATATAGGAGAGGTAATAACAGCAGATACCAACTAGTACTTACAGAAAGAAACTATAGAAATTAAAAAGGCATTCTAAGCACGGTTAACTCACAGGGATAACCAACTATCTCATGGGATCATAAAATGGACTATAGAAGACATAGCTGAACTTCAGCTAAGTATACTAATACTGGTATAATGGTTGAAGGTAATCCAAAAGTAACAAGGACTGATCGTGAATACAAATAAAGTAAGGAACATCTGATAACCCAAATGTCCCCTATTAATACCACTGAGTACAAACAGAAGAAGCACACAAAAACCCACATGACATCCCATCCCATTAGTATGCATAAATATCACAACAATAACTCACTCTGACTCCCCCTTAAGCCCAGCAAGCACAAAAATATGAGTAGAATGAATGCACAAGGGTACCAACAAGTAAATCAAGACATAGTCATCTCATACCAAGAGGCTGCGACTCAGTACCAATAGTGGGGTCCATTCTTCGAAGGTCTATGCCTCTTAATCAGTAGCAAGTTCTGCACCCTGGGATGCCCCGCCTCAATACCAATAGTATGGGCACTGTGTAGGAGGTTCACACCTCAATATCAACAGTATGGGCCCCGTCCAGGAGGTTCGCACCTCAGTATCAATAGTATGGGCCCTGCCCAAGAGGTTTCTGTCTTAATATCAATAGTATGGGCCTTGCCTAGAAGTTCGCACCTCAATATCAATAATATGAGCCCTGCGTAAGAGGTCCGCGCCTCATTAACAACAGTATGGATGTTGCCCAAGAGGTCTGCGCCTCAATATCAATAGCCTCCTAACCAATAGTAGGGTCCATGCCCTGGGTGTTCCTGCCTCAATATCTACGGTGCCCAAGATATAAGTCTATTACAATCAAAGATTTATTTCAATTATATTCTGAAAATAATGACATACCACTATATGGCTGTGTCATAAGTATTTGTATAAGTAAGAAATTCCCTTTATAATTATTAAGCAAGAAAACCTTCTATTTTTAGTTTAACTCGTAAATACTTTTTACCATAGCACTAGGTAGAAACCATGCTTAATTTACCAATGCTCAATATCTAAAATGCATGATCACGGAAGAATAATATTAATAAAGTAGAAAATGGTAAACTAGGACTGGCCAAAGGCCACCAACTAAGAACTCAACTAGTTCACCAGTCACATAATGTCTCAACACATCCAAATAGGGTCCAAGGTGGCCCATACCAAGACCAGGACTACCATTTATAGCCCAACACCCTCTGCATACCTCTACGAGACCCCTGAGAGCAAGTAAATAGGGATAACATTAATACGATAGGGCCTCCAACCTAATAGCCATCCCACACAACTATCCATACCATACAAGTATTCTACAATAATCTAGTCTAAAGAAAAGTAAATCTAGTCTGCCGATGCGAATGAGAATCCTCAAAAAATGTGCAACATGGTGCTTCGAACACACCTGAAATTGCCCAAAATATCAAATTACACATCTAGGTATCAAAACATAAAAGAACACCACTTATATTGACAAGTGCAATACGAGATGGAAAAAAGGACTAAAAATGGTGTGTGTGCCCGTAACCCAAAAAAAACTAAAAATACCTGCACGAAGACCTCAGCTCAAGGAACGCATGGTTCAAAAATTAGCGCAATTGAACCACTGGAAGGTCCTCAATTGGCAAAACAATGTTTATGGAGAAAGTGAAATATTTCAAGAATCAAAATGGAGAATTAGGCATGTTACCCACTTTGAAATTGATGTTAAATGACCCCGAAATGATAAACACTTTACCAACAACCCCACTACACAAAGTAAATAAGAAATTTGTTAAGTACCATTTCCAAGGAACAAAAATCCATTAAAGCTCCACTTGAGCTAAGGAGGAAGAATAAAGGAAAGAAAACTTACCAAAAAATGAGGGGGTAGACTAGGAATCCATCCCACGAAGTCTTCACAATAATATACAAGCTTGGGAGTGATTTTTAGTAAATAAAAATAAAGGAAAACTAAGAAGAAATAGAAATGTTTCCAAAATTAAGCTTATATCTATTGGATTCTTGGAAATATTGAAATTCAAATACTTGAAGTTTTCAATTACCTTTTCAATGTAATGAGATAGTAACATTGCTAAACCTTGAGGAGTAATATAAATTCTTATCCCTAAGATTACATCAGCAACTCCTAAGTCTTTTATATTAAACTTGCTAGCTAGCATATGCTTTGTAGCATTTATGTCATAAATGTCTCTATTGATGACCAACATATCATCCACATACAAATAAATAATGACTTGATAACTTGGTATGCTTTTAACTGATGGATGCCTATTTTAGTCCATAGAGTGACTTAACTAGTTTTCATACTTTGATTTCTTTTCTTGGAACCATAAAACCCTCAAGTTGTTTCATATAAATCCCTTCCTCTAATTATCCATTTACGAAAGTCGTCTTCACATCCATTTGATGGATGTCAAGACCATATACTACCTTGAGAGCTACTAACATCCGAATGGACGTTATTCTAGTTACCGGTAAATATGTGTCAAAATAGTCAAGACCTTCCTTTTTTTTATAATCTTTGATAAAAACTCTTGCCTTATATTTTTCAATAGTTCCATCAGCTTTCATTTTTTCTTTTAAAATTTCATTTTGAACCTAAAGGTTTATTTCGAGGAGGTAGATCAACCAAATCCCACGTATGGTTATTCAAGATTGATTCTATCTCATTATTGAGTGCCTCTTTCCAAAAAGATGTGAATGTAGAAGACATGGCGTCTTTAAATGTTTGAGGCTCATCTTCAACAAGAAATGTCCCAAAATATGATCCAAAGGAAGTAGCAATCCTTTGACGTTTTCTATGTCTTGGATTCTCTTCATTAAATCTATTTTCTTTGATTCTTCCCGACATCGTTTGATTTTTTTTATTAGATGACTCAACTTCAGTTTTATATGGATAAATATATTCAAAGAACTCAGGATTGTCTGATTCAAATACCGTATTAACATGAATATCGGGATGTTTTGATTTGTGAACCAAAAATCAACATGTTTTACTATTTGTAAGATATCTGATAAAAACACAATCCACAGTCTTTGGTCCTATTTTAACCCTTTTAGGTAGAGGAACTTAGACCTCGGCTAGACACCCCCACACTCTAAAATATTTCAACTTGGATTTGTTTCCTTTCCATTTTTCAAATGGAATAGATTGTATTTTGATTTGGGGTACTCGGTTGAGTATTAGGTTAGCCGTAAGGATAGCTTCTCCCACAAGCTTTGCGATAAACCGGAACTTGTTAACAAGGCATTCATCATTTCTTTCAAGGTTCGATTTTTCCTTTCTGCAATACCATTTGATTAAGCTGATTTAGGGAAAGTAGTTTGATGGATGATTCTATTTTCCAAATATATTTCTGCAAAAGGAGATCCATACTCTCTATCCCTATCACTTCTTTTTGCCTTT
>JBDJHY010213336.1:0-11357 GCA_039654485.1 Withania somnifera | reverse complement strand
ACTAACTTGTTTGCTCATTTTTTAGGTACTTACAAAGGAGTTGCAAGTAAATGTCTTCCACATATTCAGATTATGATGAAGATTACATCAATAAGCTTGAATATAATAATAGAGTTATGGATAAGACAACAATGCTAATCGGATGGATGTAGAATCTTGTGAATACTATGATGGTTCTTACATACATGAGATCCATAATGGTTCTTACACACATGATGATTGATCCTATGGGTATTAAGGTGAACAATACATGGAGTATGAGTTCTATGATGGTGAAACTCATGAATATAAAGGTGATGATTATGAGGTCTATGATGGTCCTTATGAGCATGATTGTGAAGTTCATGAGTTTTATGATGAAGTCACTAAATACTATTTTTGTCCTTGAGCGTTGGATCATCATGGTGTTCTGGTCTAATATTCTGATAGTAAAGCTGAAGTTAAGGAGTCTAATAGCTTCTATGGAGATAAAAATAGGGTAGAGAAGCATGGTTATAAGTATGATAGTGAAGAGAAAAGTCCTTATGCTTTTCTATAGGGTTTGGAGGACAATGTGAGGTACAATGTGTTCATTCATTGGTCGTATGCAACCATGAAGGAATATGGATACAAAATGAGAATTTGTAAGGTTGAGTGTTATTCCCCGTCTTATGCTATTTCTTATTCACGTCAAGGAGGTACAAAGGCAGGGTGACACCAAGTAGACAAGGGTATACAAGATTTAGGAAAAGTTTGGAAGGTATAAGGAGACCATTTGCTAGACAGTAAGAGAGGGGTAGTTTGGAGATAAGAAGTGGAGGTGATTTAAGGAGGAAATATCCTTTGTACATGCAAGAACAACCCCAAGCCTATCTAAAGCCCATATTACAAATGCACTACCGCCCGACCCAATTCACCATACAACCCTACCACCCACTATAAGAGTATTCTTCTTTTATGGTGAAACAAGCCTTAACCCATTAATCTTCATAAAATTCCCATATTACAAATGCACTACCGCTAGGCCCAATTCACCATACAACCCTACCACCCACTATAAGAGTATTCTTCTTTTATGGTGAAACAAGTCTTAACTCATTAATCTCCATAAAATGTATCACATGCATCTTTGTCATTTACCCTACCAACTACCATACCAATACTTGTCCCAAATATGTCATGCAAATCGATCTCATAATCATATCTTTAACAATTGGTGATGAGGATAGTAAGGAAAATTATAAGGGGCATAAAGATCATGGTGTTCAACATCATTGTAGAGGAAGTCTTGAAAGACCTCACTTTCATAGTCCTTCAATTGTTCAATGCTACAAGTGTCATGGTGAAGGACATAATTCAAAAGAATGTCCTCATAAATGGTCAAAGATGGCCTTATATGATGGACCTTGTGCCAAAATTATTACTACTTATGAAGTGAAAAGGGATAATGATGAGCCTAAGGATAGATATGAGGGTGATTATAATTTAAATGGAGAATTGTAGAAATTAGAGGTTGACATGTACCTTTATCGTGCGTTGGGGAAGATCATGAAGGACCTCTATCAAGAGGATTTTTACTCCAACTTGAGCCTATTCTATATAAAATGTAAGCTAATGGACTGGTTATGTTCCTTGGTCGTTGATAAGAGGAGTAGTGTGAATGTTTCAAGTTTAGAAATGGCAGAGGGTTTCCAAATCATCACACAACAACACCCCAATTCTTACAAGATCCAATGGTGTCTTTGTCTCAATTATGGTTGTGAAATTGAAGTAACCAAGTAAGATATTGTGAAATTTTTCATTGGTAGGTACCAAGATGAGCTGCTATGTGATGTGATACCAATTCTATATTGACATGTGATACTTGGTAGACCATATACAGTTGAGAGGGGTCATAGTATTAATGAGAGGTTCCAACAAGTATTCTTTTAATCTTGAAGGACTAAAACATGTTCTTTCATCATTGTTACCCTTTCAAGTGAAAGAAGACTATGATGTCATAAGGAGACTCCAAATAGAAGACAAAGATAAGGAGAATAAGGATTCACTCCTTATGCATATGAGTATAGCCATGGATCAAAATCATAAGTTGATAATAGAGGAGGGACCCAACAAACTTAGGGATACCTTGATTATCACTAACCAAGGAACTAATACTGTGCCTAGTTCTAATCTTTCTCTTTTGAAGGGTTGTGAAGAGTTGGATCTCAAAGGGAATTCCCAAGAGAATCTTCTCTAAGATTGTGTTAAAGGTCAAGTAAGGATCTTATTGAAGGCATACCAACTTGAGAATAGTTAATAAAGGTCAACTCAAAGGATAAACAACAACCAACTCCCATGGGTTGATAAGTTCTTGACATGGAAGGGTGAAACCAATTGACCTATGAAATAATTAGAGGAGTCACCTACTGAGGGAACTCCTAAGAAGAAGGAAATAGACCAAACCACTTGGTGTAATGGAATGAAATAAAGGGAAGGGTTCTACAAAGCATTTATAAGGGGACATCAATCATGTATTCTACTGCAAAATATGTACCTACCCCCTCATATTCTTGATGGACCTTGGTGGCATGATGACATCCTCGTCTTGGTGGGAATATTCTTGAAATTTTTCTTGTTTGACCCTCCATGAACCTAATTATGCCACTCAAATTGTATTTTTTGTTCACAATGTGCTTAAAGTTATGATATCCAATATAGGGTGCCAAGTTTATTGCATGGAGGCATGATACATATTATTGTGGGTGGAATCCTATTCAAAGATGATTGATCTTATTCTCCAACCCATTCTTGGTGATTCCTAGCCAATTTGCATGTGAGAGTTCTTGTGTTGCTTTCATTGTGTGGTATCCAATTTTGGCATTCCAATATCATTTTTGGAGATGGGAGCCTATTGGGTATTCTTACTACCCAATGTTTATGTTCCTCTTATTGTCATACTTGTGTGGATGGGCAATTAGAGAAAAGAGGATGGACTCTTGAGATAGATGCAATGAGTACTTTTATTTATTATTTGTATATATAAGATGAATTATTGCAAAAATATAGTCATTTTTGTGTGACAATTAAGAAAAAGGTGCCTATGTTCATGTAGGGAATATCATACATACTTACTCCTTTATTTGGAACCTTGTAATTAAGTTGTGTGAACCCTAATTTATGATTTTCATCCTTATTACATGTTTTTGGGAGAGTACATGGACCTTGGAATCCTCTTTCCACACTTATCTGGGTATTCAAAGTAAGAGTGAAGGATGGACTCTTGAAGGATTTCTTGGTAGCTTGAGTAGAGGATACCTAACTTCTTGGGAAGGTTCTATTCTTTTGTTTGATCTTTTAGCATGTAAGTACCTTACACCTTTTACTATCAATTTCTCTTTTTTAATTTCATTTTGAAGAAAAAAGGGACAAAGTTCTTAAGTATCAAATTCCTGCAAGCTCTTATCTATTTCTCATGTGTTATGTGTTTTCTTGATCAATCTTAGTAGCTTGGCATGTAAGTTTCTCATGACTAGGTTTTGGTTTCTTGCCTTTTTCCTCTACTACCTTTTTTCATACAATTACATTATGGTTGTTGATATACTTATTCATTGTATGTGATAATTAAGGTGTTTGATGGGTGCTCACGAGTTGTTACTTCGTTCATGAATTTTAGCACTTTTGATGGTATACTTATTGGTTACTTGTGTTATCTCTTAGATTTTGGTCATAATCATGTATATATGTGGTAGTCATGCTATAGAGGTATAATTTATGTTGGGTTTGGTTGATTAAAATGCTTCAATAGATTTGTACCTTTACCATATTGATCTCAAAATCCATTGTGAGCATTGCCATTTGTAACTTGAGTTGGACTTATCTTGTTGAGGTGTAGGAAGACCAAGTGAACCAAGATATTCACATTTGGTTGAATTCCATGATGCTTTTGGTAACTTGGTTGATTTTTGAGTCTGTCCTACAAATTCTACACCTTGGTCCTACTCTTTTTCCATTGAGGGATTACTGGTTGTCCATTGATTTGGATTTTATTGGACTTGCACTTGTTTATGCTAACCCTTGTTCTAACCCTCATACCATGAGAAAAGTGTGGGTTTGTGTTGAACATTGCCTTGTAGGTACTCCCTTGGATTCGAGGACGAATCCTTTCCCAGAAGGGGAGGATGATATGATATAGGGAAGCGCCAATCATTCTAGGCCTAGAAGTCAAGGTTTATAAGAGGAGATCCAAACCATGGTCAACACGAAGGAACCCAATCAATATACGAAGAGCATACACGAGGGACAAATAGAGAAATCCCGAGTTTGAAGGATAGCTTGGGAGGCATATGGAAGACTTCTAAGGTTTAACTTGAAGAGGCCCAAAGTTGAGGGGATAATTTGACATATTAGGTTACTTTTGGGACCAATTGTAATAATTGAACGTAGCGTAGTATAAGTACTTTGTCTTTCCACTTACCTTTTAGTTTTGGATGAATTGTGATATTGAAAGGATTGTAGGTTTATCTTTGTGTAGATTTTAGTTTGGGTGGAGTCCCAACTAGGTAATCATTTAGCTATAGTTGCATATCGATGTGGGTGATATCATAGGATCGAGTGATTAGGGTGGGTGTATCCTTAATTTCTAATTTAGTTTCTTTTTGTTCAATCAATCAATAGAGTCTTTCATTTGTGGATTCATTTTGGTTTTCTTTATTGTTTGATTGGATTGGATTTCATTTTCATAGAATTGATTTCAATTTCTGCATATGTTTTCGTTGTTTTTTCTCTCTATCAATTAGGACCTTGATCTCAAATCTTGGGCCATATGAAAAATGATACAATGAATACATGCTCAAAGTATAAGAACCAATGGAGGAAGTTCCCCAACATTATGAGAAGGAAAAAAGTTATTAACTAAGGAATTCAAGTATTTGGGTTCGAAAACTTATACGAAGATATGTTGATCATAAACAATTCCTCAACTTCACTAAGCTCAAATTAGCACTCCCATAATAAATACAAGGATATAAGGATCAATATAGGTGAAGAGAGTTAAGGAAGATAGCTGAAAATTCGAGGAAAAGGGTATATAAACTATAAAGCCATAGCGCAATCACATCACCCTAGTGTGATCTTGTTGTAGTGCTAACTAGACCCTCAGCACCATCAAGAGCCCATAAGCTCAATTTCACTTTAGCACCAATAGTTCCTTTATCGTGAATTTACCCTAGCAGCATGAACAAATTGCAATGATTGTTAACTCACTAACGTAAATGCTCCCTCCCAACATGATTGCTCTAATAGTGGGAAGTTATGCCAGATGCTGAAAACCAAAAAAAACTAGAAAACCCTAAGGAACTCCAATGGGGCCTTGGAATGCATTTAGGATCCGATAACAATAATGATATGCTATCTACTTGGTAGAGGCATTCTGAACTAGAAAAAATGACTGTTCGAGGCTATTTCACCAAAATTTTGATCAAAGTAAATCATTGCCAAAATTAACTAGAATCACAACCGGGTGCCCAAAATGATCGCAGCTACCCCAGGAACCAAATCAAAGGCCCGCCTAACCCAAACTTGACTCTTCAGAGCTGATGGAATCATTGAAATTCAATTTTGAGTGTGTCTTCAATAATGTTGACTAATTTCAATGAATAACAACCTAAGCAGATCTAAAACAAGGAAAATTCCATCAAATCCAAGAAAATACTCAAGGAACCATACAATCGGTTCCAAAAAGTCATGAATGACCTAGGGAAGCTATAACAAAGCTCTAAGCATAAAAAAGGGCTTTCTTCCCCGAAAGTCAAGAGAAAGAAAGTACCTGAAGGATCAAATAGCTGAGGAAACTAGTCTCACATGTCACTTTCGGTTTCCCAAGTAGCCTCCTATACTGGGTAGTGCCTTCATTGAACTTTCGCCACTAGAATCTTTCTAGCCCTCAACCTCCTGATATCCTTATAAAAAATGACCATGGGCTCCTCCATGAAGGTCAAATTGTCATCCAATTTCACCAAATCCCACCTGATCATATAAGACTAATTCAAAATATAGCATCGCAGCATTGATATATGGAAAATCAACCAGACATCCAAAAAGGTTGGAGGCAAAGCTAACTCATATGCTACTTTACCCACTCGCTGAAGAATATCAAATGATCCAATATACCTGGGGTTGAGCTTGCCCCTCCTCTTGAACCTCATCATAACCTTCATAGGAAATACACATAGAAACACTTGATCACCAACACCAAACTCAAGGGCTTAAATCCTATGGTTTACAAAACTCTTTTGCCTGCTCTATGTTGCGTGAAGACTATGTTGAATCATCCAAACTTTAACCAAGGAATTATACAACAAGTTGGTACTATACGACCTATATTCAAAGGAACCAAACCAACCAGTGACCTACACTTCCTATAATATAATTTTTCAAATTTTGTCATTTGAATACTCTATTGTAGTTTTTATTATACAAGAAATCCACCAATTCTACATATTGATCCTTCGATCCTCTAAAATCAAGAACATAGGCCTGCAACATATCCTCTAGGACTTGAATCGTCCACTCTGACTGACTGTCGATTTGAGGGTGAAACATTAAGCTGAGTTAAACCTTAGTAAATTCAAATGAGTATCACAGTCAAATATGATAGAAAAAGACACCCCATGTAAATGGAATATCTCATGAAGGTGGATCTTAAGCTAATCTCTCTACACTATAGGAAGATGAATAAGTAGAAAGTGTACAAAACTAGTCAACCTATCAACGATGACTCAAATAAATTCAAACCCCCAAAATCTCTGTGGCAACCCATCTATGAAAACCACAGTCACCTACTCCCACTTCCATTCAGGAATGGGTAATGTCTACATCAATCCACTAGGTCTCATGTTATCAAACTTCACCTTCTAACAATTCAAGCACTGAAAAACTAACTCCTTTGTATCCCTCTTCATTCGACTCCACTAGTAAAGTTGTCTTAAATACCAATATATCTTAGTTGCATTGAGGTGAATGGAATATCTGGAATAATATACCTTCCATAATATCAACTAAATTAATTACCGACCCTAAAAACACATACACAACCCTTAAATCTCAAAAAACATCTATGTCTAAGGTAGCCCTACTAGCATCACCTCTTAACACCTAATCCAAAATCTCACACAAATACTAATCCTTAAAGTTACATTGCGATTTTCTCTATCAAGGTATATCGAGCCTCTACAGTGGTAATAATCCTCCTAAGGTATGATAAGTTAAGCCTGACCAACTAATTATCTAAGAGCTGGATGTCCAAGGCGAATGACTTCTTAGAAACTGGAATAGAAGAAAAACCCCCATTCTCACTTCCTTCTAGCTCAAGGAACCCACTACCACATTTTCCTTGCTGAATGGTCTAGAATAGAGAGGTCATAGTCCTTTAAAATGCAACCCATCTATGTTTCTCAAATTAAGCTTCCTTAGGCTAAGAATATACTGAAGACTATGATGGTGGGTGAATATCTTTCAATGCACACTATATAGATAATGCCTCCATATCTTGAGCAAGAAGACTAATGCCACCAGCTCGAAGGCATGAGTAGGGCAGTTACAATCGCGATCGTTCATCCACCCATAAGATGTCACCCAATATTTCTATGTCAATGCACACCCAAAGACAATACAGAAAACCACATGTCCCTTAATTAGAAGATCCAAACCACCATTCAAATCAATAAGGCATTCAGCTTTAGAAAGCTTCCCTCAACTGGTGAAACCACTAAAAGAGGAAATCCATTCTTATCAATCTAGTCAATGGTGCTTTAATGGAAAAGAAGTCCTATACAAACTATTTATAATACCCTACTAACCAAAAAAAAAACTACAAATTTCAATAGGAGAAGTGGGTCTAGGCCAGTCACATACTACCTCTATGTTTGTTGGGTCCACTTTTGACACTACATGCCCCAAGAAACTATAGACTCAAGACAAAACTCACACTTAGATAACTTGACACAAATCCACTGATCTCTGAATGTCTGGAGCACAATCCTTAAATCTATCTTTGAAAAAACATGACTACACCATAAAGCCGATCAAATAAGTCATCAAAAGACAATATTAGATACTTGTTAGTTATAGACACCATATTAAACTAATGGTAGTTGATACACATATGTGTTGAACCATTTTTTCTTAATGAATATAATAGGAGCACCCCGCAGTGATACATTCAGCCTAATGAAGCCCTTACCCAAAAGATCCTACACTAAACCTTAAGCTTTTTTAGCTTAGTAGGATCCATATGGTACAGGGAGATATAGGTGGGCCTAGTTTCTATATCAACCCCAATAGAAAAATCAATATCAAGCTTATGTGAGAAGTCGGGTAGGTATATTGGAAAAACATAAACAAACTCACAAACCACAGGAATCGAATTGGGGAAAGGAGTGTCACCATTAATATATGAACATAGGCCAAATAATCCAAACACCACCTAGATACTAATATATTTGCTTAAATACAAGAAAATATTCCAGATAGTGTATGACTAATAGAAGGTCGGGCACACGCCGAGCACGGCTACGGTAACGGTCATGAAATAGCAATGTAAAATTGCATGGAACGGGGATAACTATTCCATAACAAAAATCATATTTAAATCAACAATATCAAGCATAAAAAAATATGCCCAAGGATCATACTACCAAATATTCACTAAATAGTACCTAAAGGCCAACCTACTACTAAGAAATATCTATGAGAATAGCTAAAAGCAGAGGCGCAGTCAAAGCCTTGCTACATAACCCAAGTAAAAAGAAAAATAGATAGAGGCATATGAATAAGTAAAATCGAGATCAAATATGAATGAGGCTGATTGGTAGAAAATTAAGGTCATACCTGAGATCACGACATTTGAGGCCTTCCGCTCTATCGACTAGAAAATGCATAGAACTATTGTAACCACCACCTGACTAAGCACCAGAGATCTCTAGCCCTAACCTACTGAGCACCACCTCGAGCACCCTTAATACCATAGGAACCACCTTTGAGTGGTAGTTTCTTTACCCTAAGAAGCCGCACTGTCTAAGTTGATGGATGAACTATCCCATGTCAAGGACACTCACTAGCATAATGAACTATATCTCCACATTCATAATAAGGATCAAATGACCTATCTTGGTGAAAAGTACCAACTAATTTGGTATGGAAACCTCGGCCTAAAGTCCTAGAAAAAAACCCTCAAAGGACTTCCCAGAACTCTAACCACCATAACTAGGCCGACCACATCAAAAATCTAGATAGATGCATCTATAGGCCTACTAGACTTACTATAATACTATTGTTAATGGACCCTACCCTAGAAACACGTACTTCCTAAGTAGGAACCACTATAAGAGCCCTGGTGGTGAGGCCTCTTATCGTTGGGCCCATAACCCTCACGATATAGGCTCTCCATAGTTTGTGCATGCTTTGCCGCAAAAATAAAAGAACTCCTATAAGATATCATATGTTTAGTGACCTCTTAAAGCTTAAGCCTCAAACCCCTAATGAATTGGCATACCACCTCATGTTTTGGAGGTATAACAATGGCCCCGTGCAAAGACAAAACATGAAATTGAGCTTCATATTTAGATAAGGATATGGAACCTTATAGCAAATCAATAAAATCATCCCTCAGTCACTCTCACTAACTGTGGGGAACATACTTGGTCATAAAGGCCATATAAAACAAATATGAAGTCCTCATAGGGGAATCTATGAGTCTAAAACTCATGTAAGCTCTCAACCACCATTTCATTGGTCCATCCAAATTAATTGTGATATATTCAAATATATACAACTCCACCAATCTAATGTTATGCAACCTCTGCTGACAGCTAGTGATAAAATTATATGCATCCTCCCTAGTAGCACTAGAAAACTCAGTAGAGCAAATCACATAACCGACCCAATATCTTCTACTTCTCTATTATCATGGTTGGTCAGACTGTCATCAACTGAGAAAGGATAGGCACTGGTAGAACCTTTACATGGAGAGTTGTAGCAGCAGGCTGTGCTCCTAAAATTTGAGCACCCAGGGATTCCTCCTAAGTAGATGTTAGGCCCCATCTAAAGTTTGGTCATCAATCATAAAAGATAAAGTAATACATCTTGAAAGAGTTGGATAGGTACTGACCTGGTAGAGCCTAGGATGGCCCCTGGTCCATTGGTTGTTGGGCTATCTAGTCTTCCAAATGTTGACCTAACCTGGCTCTGGCTCTGGCTCAAACTCTAGAGCTCTAATAGGTAGGGTATCTCAAGCATGGCCTCAACCTTGGAGTCAACCTCTACCTCGACCCCTAGATGAAGGCACGAATGGCTCACCATCTCATAGAATACCTCATCCTAACCATCTATGGAAGTGTGAAACAAGTAAGATTCTAAGATATCAGTGGATATTAAGATGCATGATATGGAAAAAGAAATTGAATTGTTTCACAAGAGCACCCCATAGCCTCTCAAAAATAGGATACAGATGTCATCATACCAATACGTAGGACTCTACTAGAAAATTACTCTTATAGTAATGATATTAGTAAACCTAGGCTCTGAAACCAAACTGTCACAACCTAGTTTATTAGGTAATGATTTCATCTACCGCCCCCACATATAGGTAACCCAAACCCATTAACTAAAATGACAAGTTGTCATGACCCAAAATCTCAGGTCATGATGGCGTCTACAGCCCTCTTGTAGACAAGCCTAACCCTATAGCCCAGAGCTACGCATAATGGGCTATAAATCCATCAAAGGAAAGCATAAACAATACATAATAATGGAAGCCAAAAGGAAATCAGACATAACCCAACCCCCAAAACTTGGTTTCTGGCATATAGAGCTACTATATAGAAAATCGAAAGATACAAAACACGAGGTAACTCCATTAAAAGATAATACAATATAGGGCCTGGTATGGACCGACTAAACAAATCCAAAGTTGAGGAAACCACGGTCGGCTCAGACAATAAAGCTTACTATATTCTCCGCAAATCAGCTAGATCTACCCCGACGATCACAACATCAATGATAACCCCTGCCGGTATCTGCACGATGGAAAAAGGTACCAAAGTGCAGCATGAGTACCAAACAAGGTACCCAGTAGACATCATCAGCCGACTGGGTTAAAATAAAATGTGAGTAATAAAGGCGAGGAAGTAAAACAGGTTAATAGTAGTAAGAAGTAATAAAACTAATGATAAGCAGAGGGTTACGATATCGAATGTGCCAGTATAGATCTACAGGTATTGAACATGGTAGCCACAATCTACAGAGACCAGTATCCGAAACTTGAAACGAAGTAAGGAAATATACCTGTGCTCCAGCTCAGTCAAACCCCACTAATCATTATACCATATACGCATGAACCA
>JBDJHY010213326.1:0-11357 GCA_039654485.1 Withania somnifera | reverse complement strand
TATGGACTACGGGGTTTGGTTCTCCTACTGGTGGTATAGTAGGTGCCATCATGATCCGAGAAATCGGGTCGTGACAAAAATTTACCTTGATTCCTCTATATAATGAAATAATTTCAAAATAGCATCGTTCTGTTACAATCAAAACGATGTTATTTCGAGATTTTTGAAATGTTTTTCTTTTCAGAAAATTCAATACATACGACATCACTAAAATTTTCTAGATTTATAAAAAAGTTTAAAGTAGTGACTATACAAATTTGGTCACTAAATGGACGAATAGTTATATTTAGTGACCAAGATAAATCCAATCACTAATATCCCTGACCAAATTGGCTAATTTGGCGGGATTTTCCCCTCCAAATTGTTTAGTGACCAAATATACAAGTGATTAACATATCATAAATCAGTGACTAAATATATTTGGTCACTAAATGAACGAATGGTTGCATTTAGTGACCAAGGTAAATTCGGTTACCAAATAAATGACCAAATTGGTCAATTTGGCGGGATTTTTCTCCATCCAAATCGTTTAGTGACCAATTTAGTGACAAAAAAATATCTAGTCACTAAATTAACATAGTTAGTGACTACGTAGTGACAAATTTATTTTTGGTCACCAAATTTAGTATGTTGACCAAAAAATAGTGACCTCATTTTTTTGGTCACCAAAGACACTGTTTAGGGACCAATTTTAGTGTGGTCACCAGAGGTCATTTTTCTTGTAGTAGATTCTACAAATTTATACCCACTCTAAAGAAATCCAAAAATAATAATAATCGAGTTTTAATTAGTGGAAAATGTCCAAAAAAATGCTAATAAAAAAGGATTTAAGCTTAAGTTGGAAGTTTTCATAAAATGGTTGACTTTCCGTCAACACAGTTGACAGTCCATCAACTAGTCCATCAAAATAGACTAATTGACACATATTACCTGAAATAGCCATAACCTTTTACTCTGGACTGGGATTGAACAGTGGTATATTTCATTAGAAGCTAGACTTAGAAAAATTTCTTTTGATAGGTTATAAGACATATAACTCCTCTTATATTAGGAGATATGATCGTTTGAAGGTGACCCTGAAAAGAACTAATGTGAAAATTCAATCGGTAAGAAAGTTTTCAACTCGACTTCATGCTAGGTTTTATTACTACCTTAATTCACATCCAAAACTATTCAAAAACTTAGAAATTTAAAGTACTATATAGGATCAATTGAAAACTCATTGAATCAAATTCGACGATCAAGATGATGGACCGTTAAACACTCTTACGGTCCATTAATTGTCTCGTGGAACTAAAATAGTTCAAATTTTTAAATAAACTCTAGTTTCTTTTATTAATCTCAATAGACATCCAGGATAAACTTTAAGGTGTTACATTAAGGGTATGTAATGACATAAAGCATTTCTGTTGTGGGAAGGATGAACTTGAGAAGATAGAGTATTTGTTTTCAAATGCCTTATGTCTTCAATATTACATAATTAGTTTGCAGGGCAGTAGGAATGATTGGTCATTTTATTCATCTTAAAGAAATTGTTTCAAATGGTGGAAGGTTGGGTATGTCCTAATCTTAGGATTCTTTATAGGATTGTACTAATGTTCATACTATTGAAAATGTCGAAGAGAAGGAATATCATCTACTATAGACGAAAGACGTCCTATCATGGAATGGAAATAGAGAATAATAAGAATCATTACCTGTTGACCAGGAATGTTTATCCTTGGTTATGGAATATCCCTAAAACCTAGTCACTCTTGGTGAAATTTCTCGAAGATTATACACCATCTGTTAGTTGCAAGGTGGTGTACTCAAATCCTCTCTACTCAGGTTTCTTTAAGTGCAACTCAAATGGGACAACAAAAGACAACCCAGTACCTAGCTCTGGTGCATTTGCATTAGCAACGATGAAGGTAATTTAATAATTGTAGAAATTAGAAGGTTTAATAAAGGTACCAAATTTGGTGGCTGATGTAATAGCACTAAGATTGGTTCTGGAGCATAGTATTAGTCAAACTACATTGATTTGATTTTATAAATGGATTCCCTGGCTGAAAAGAACATACTGGATAAAGAAAGGGAAACTCCTTGGTCCATCTCTATGGAAATAAGGATAATAAAAGCTCTAATGGATGAGAAGCATGTTAGAGTGGACAACACATTCAGAGAGGGCAATAAGTTAGCTAATGTTTTTGCTAATCATGTTTTTTGTTTTGTAAGGATACAAAGATTAACTTATACATCACTATGGAACATACCAATGGAGGAAAACGATATTGCAGATATGGACAAGAAACAAATTCTGAATTTTAGAATTAGGAAGAACTAAAATAAGAAGTACTTCAACACCAGCATGGAACAATGAAAAACAAAGCAAGCATCATGATTGACAATTATATGATGCAACATTAAAAAAGCACAGTAGTTCATAAAGGATTCTGAATCAAGGGATTGGATATTTTAGACAGTGATCACATAAAGAAGTTAACTTCAATTCAAGGTAATAAATAAAAGATAAAAGATCATGATTGGTAGTCTTACCGATCTTCTTGGACTCTTTAGCAGTAGTATTTGTCTTCTTTAAACTCATTCTTCTGAAAGAAAGGGAAACATATGAGATTATAAATCATACCTTTTAACATATTAGAGGAACAATTATGACAATCAAAAGAGGAACAAAGGACTAGTATAGATTATATCCTTCAAGGTATAGTTTCACAAGCTCAACAAGGTTTTGTGGTCAAGAAATTGAAAAATGAAAAACGAAGAGATCCATTGTTTATGTTTAGAGTTATAAAAGACAACTAACTACATAGATACTCACCATATCTATGAAAATTAAGTCGAAGAAATCTTCATTGGGTTAGATTTCATAACATTTGTGAGAGATTTGAATGGCTATAGTGAAAACAACCGAAACTTGATATGGTGTTATGTCGGCATGGGAAGGGTGCAATGTCACGACTTGAAAATTGAGTTGTGATAGACTATACACCCCACCAATAGACAAGTCCAAACCCTAGCCTAAAAAAGGTAGCGACGGGTCAGTACCAAGCACCCAAAAGAAAGAAGGAAAAGAAAGGAGATGAAAACGAGGAAATACAGAACAATAATACATAATAAAAAGTAAATTTCCAAGAACTGGTATCGTGGCTATAGAGTGTATATTTATAGAATAATACAAAATACAACCCTCAATGGGGAAAAAATACTATAACTATCCTAAAAAAACTAGGAAAACTTTGATACCAGAAAGAGAACTGTTCAGCAAGAATGTCGCTGCTCACTATATCCCCAAAACAGCTCCAATCTATTTCGCACGATCAAGCCCCTCTTGCTAAATCATACTAAGACCTGCATCATAAAAAATACAGAAGTGTAGTATGAGTACGAAAAACAACGGGTAACCAGTAGGTATCATAGGTTTATAGGTAAAAAGAATACAGAAGTAAGGTAAAGTGCGATGAAATGATAGGCAAAGAGGGAGCAATCACAGTAAGAGCTAAGAAGTATGAAGGAAGGTCAACTATCAGGGTATGAACATAGAGGACCTAAATCATAAGTAAATCATGAGCAATGCAACACATACCTGTAGCTCCAATGTATCCAGCACAATTAAAAATCATAAAGAGTAATACAAGACGAATAACTGGCTAAATCTATCAGCAGGTAAAGTAAAAAGAGTAACCAATATCTTTAGGAAGATTGAAAATAAGGCTTAGCTAGCAACAAAACCTACGGGCAAGTACAACTAGGCATAAAAGTAACCCAAGGAGACTTTCCGTAGCTCGAAGAGTACAAACAAGTGCAAAAGAATGTAATGCAAAGGGGTACTGAAATATAAATAGGTCCTAATAGTAATCCCACATGCTCCTTCTCCGAAAGTAAGGCACGCGATGAAGAACCCACTGAGGAATCGAAACATATACCACTACTCCACCGTATACCCCTCGCCCAGGCTGCGCATCATTCCCCAGGAGTAACAATCCAGGTTGGTAGCGTCCTTGGAGGGACTTGAACTTGCATACAAAACTCTCATAAAAATCCAACTAGGGCATAGTCATCAGGAATACATTGCAAAACCCGATCTCGGTTTGTAAACCATGTCTTACTGAATCTCCATTATCGTCATATAGAAATTTCTAGAAAATACCGAGATATAATAAGAAAATATCCCCATACTATCCAACAATCATGAAAATGTATATAATAATAGGTAAAAACTTCCTTTATTAGTAATATCAATAAAACCCTACGGTTTAATAATCTTTAGCCAAAACACTCAACTAGCTATCCACAACCTAATAATCTTGCATGCTCGTCAAACACAACAAAACAACAGTCTAGATTGGCTCTAAAGCCACCATGTAAGTCCAAGGGATAGCTACTAAGCTCAACCACTAGATTTATCCCCTCCAGACCCCAACTGTGTTCCAGAGATAATGTGAAACACCTGAAAGGGGCCACATAGTCCAGGAGTATATAACAAGTGAAAAGGCCCACAAGATAGGCCATAGACAAAAGTAAAAACAGTAACAGATCTCTAAACTAATAACCCAGCCCTAAAATGGCCAAACATATGCATCACTAAATACCAGTCTAGAAAGAGTAAGTCGTAGCCTACCTGGAGGTCGATGAAAATATCCGTATAAGGAGATAAAAGCCCAAACTTCACCAAAATCCATGAACGGGTTTGAAACTATTAAATTTACAATGAACATATTAAACATGAAGAATGATACCCATGTTGTTATAGAAAGGCTCAGGTCAAATTTTGGGCTAAAAATGGACCCGGAGACCCCACAGACTTGGAAATAGAAATAAAAATACCAAAATGTAGAGCTAAAATGGATAATAAGCAAATTAAAAGAATCCCCAACCAATGATACAAACTCAAGTTCTTGTCTTCTGAGTACCGTTTATCGGGTTCTCTATCAAAGACATAAAATGCCCCCTTTAAGCTCATATATTATGTTGGTAAATAAGTATTACTGTACAAACAGTAATAGGATCCCAAATAAACAGACAAACAACATCCTCAACCCATTTTGGCATTTCATCAAACACTTGATGAGATATAAGATAGTTAAAGTTAGAAAAATTGGGTTCTCTACTCTTAGCCTTCCAATTAATCACAAAGAGCTTATAACACCAATGACGAATCATACGTTCTTAATCTTTTCAACAAGAAAACCAATACAGACCTGTAAACACTCCCTCCTCACTAACAATATCAATTACAATGGGAAAAAGATGGACTCACAGCTTCCCATTACCTTCCCATGAGCCCTACCCATGAACTATTCTTAAATTGAATTGTAGAGTCATATTTATGGAAATGTAAGAGGGGATAAATACCTTTATGATTAAGAAAAAATCCCTGCAACTTCTTAGTCTTCAAGAAAGACACATTTTACTTCAACAAAAAGTTTGGCTAACTATATATCCATGATCTACAATGAGAAATATACTTGATTCTTGAAGGAATTAACTTACATTATGTTAGGGTACGTGTGGAAAAATCAAACCCAACCCGTTTAAGTTTGCCCGCCTATTTTTTAGCTCAATTGTTTTGACCTAACCTATTTCAACCCACTAAAATTAGGTCATGTGAAATTTTATTAAAACATTGTAAAAATACTTTTTTTAATTTGATATATTATATATAGTCATAATAATGAAAAAATAATAATCCTATTAGGTACTAGGTCATTTTAAAACCACATATAAAACAATTAAAATTTGGTTAAAGTGAATAGATTGGGTTATAACCCATTTTGATCCCAACCCATTTTGACCCAAGAATATTTAGGTTGGGTTGTCTCTAGACCCGCTTACTTTCTTGACCCGTTTTCACCCACTCAAATTTAACCAAACCCGCCCAATTGCCACCTCTATGTTAGGGAGAGTTAGAGCTAAAAAAGAACTGAAGAAAACCCTTAAGAAGTAAACAAATATGTTTTTGTTATGATCCTTGATGAAAAACAAAAGTTTATATACATAAACAGAGATTATAGATGACTTTTCTAAGATACCACATGTCCCGCTGTGATTGAACAATGCACGCATCTGTAGTAAAACATGCATAACTTTTAACTCCAAAGTCGTATTGATGAAAGGTTTCTTTCATTGTAAACTAGACTTATAGACCTTTCATTTGATAGATTAAGGTCTCTATAACTCCTTGTATATTGGGTTACATACTCTTTATGATTCAGACCATCTATAACCTTATTTACAAATCATCACAATAATCGACCCTTCAACTTTAACTTTTTATTGCATGGTTCAACTTATCCTCTAACTTGGTTTTAAAACTTTAAATGGGTTAATTTAAGTGTACCATTGCATAATAAACTATCAATAGCAAAAAATACATAAGTGACTTGGGGCAGCTACAAAAAAGCACTAACACAAAGTGACCATGGAAACACAAAAATGACCCCAAGGGTCATTATAAACCCGAGTGCCTCAAAAAAAGTACATCATTTTGATGCTATTAAGACACTATCCAAGGCATCCTCATATAGTATCATTTCAGTCTGATAAGTCATCACAAGGCTATCTCACTCAAATTTCAAGTATCAATACAAAATTCTTGAAGGATCAAAGCATAACATCAATAAAAATCATTCAAGCCTAAGCAAGGTCGTACATATCATCATCGATGATATAATTTCATGAAAACAAGCTATAGAATCACAATGTTAAGTAAATTTCTCATCTTAAGCCTAACATACTTAACTCTACTATCCCGGTGAGCCTCATCTTTTAAGCCATGCGGGCACCCCCAATGTAACCATTACTCCTATTTAAAAGAAATTAATAAACAAACATTAACACTTTATAAAAAGACCATAAAAACTTCAACTTGCCTTTAAGGAGGACAAACACTCAAGTCAAAGTCTTGTTCTTAGGAAGTACCTCTGAACGCTCCCAATCTATTCATATATAAATTATACAAAAAAGAAACTATCAACACCCATGTTGCCATACTTTGAAATGGAATCCAAAAAGTCAACTCAAAAAGTCACACCCAAGCCCCAAGGGAAACTATGAATCTTTATTTAAAAATCATGTTCTGTATAACTTGAGGAGTTCAAATATGAAAATTTTAAAAAAATTGAGTGAAAATCGACCTTGAAATCATCAGTTTATCAAACATTAATTTAACCAAGAAACCTCAAATTTTTAAGCTTATATGTGATTTAAAATAATAAAATAGTTGATAAATCAGTGAATTTATGATAAAATTAGCTTGTCCATAGCATAAGGATCCTAAATATGAAATTTTATCAAAAACCAAGTACGAATTTATAAAACACTAATTTTCTCTAATAATTTCACAGATGAAGAAAATATTTTAGGTTAAAAAATCATGAAAGAATGCCAAAAGAAGTATTGGATTCTAACCCCCTTATTAAACCGAGAAGAATATTGCAAGAATCACTCAATTCCTAACTCTAGAACTCCCAATATACCTAAAATACTAAATAAACACAGTCTGAGATTTCAATACACAGATAAATGCACAGAAATTTCTGCACGGGCCACTTAATTTTTGCTAAAAAGTCCATAACTTTCTCATATGATAGCGAAATGACCCAATTCTTTATGAGTTGGTTCTGAAAATCTAATACAGATCTACTGGTACCACCCGAACATAAAAATGAGTTCATTTCAGTGATATGCTACTATTAAAACTCCACAGTCAAAAATTTCAGGCTTCGAACGAGTACCTAAAACTCACTCTGGACATCCCAAACACAAACGAATAGTGTAAACCACTTGTAAAACATATCTTAAAACTGTTGGAATCATCAAAACACCCAAACAAGGTCATCTTAATCAAATATTGACCAAAGTCAACTCTTATCATAAGAATCTTCAAATTTTCGAATAATGACTCAAAAATCATTTAGGAAATTGAACCAAACCTTCAAATAGACTAAATACCATATGCTGGAGCTAACTAAACTATCAAAATTTCATTTTGAGCTTGTTATCACCAAATGTTGAGTTTGGTTAACTCTCTTATACTTCCAACTTTCAATTTTAAAACTTTTCCAAAACTTATCTAAATACCATACGACCCAAGACAATAGTTCTACTAACCCAAAAATCACATTTTGTAATGGAATCGAAGGATTTTGAATCGGAGTACTCTAACTCCAAATGTTGTTCCAAGTCAAATTTATAACTTAAACTTCTGAACTATCCCGTCAAACCACCTAAACGTATCACGAAAGGGCTAATACTCAAACCAAAAGGTCCCCCTAAAGAAAATACACATTTCGAAGCTGATGAATTAACGAATTTCCAATTCGAGGTCCTGAATGTCGAAGGACAACTAAAATCCAATATTTCACCCTTTAAAGCTCAAAAATGGAAATTTCTCAAAAATTGAAATTTCTCAAACACTTGCCCAAGATCCACTTTGTTTCCTGAATCAACCATAAAACTAAACTGAATTTATCATAAAGCAACTACTTGAGAGGAATAAATGGTAAAATGACCTTAAGGGTCATCAACATCCAATACTAAAAATAATGTTCTTCCTTAAAATTAAGAGAAGAATTAAGTACTGACTTTACCCATAGCCTGAATTATGACTTACAAAGCCCATTTCTATTTCTCAAGTGAAATTCTTAGAATGGCACTACCACAATACAACATAAATCTGAATTTTGGAGTAAAAACTGAGAATCTACATATCAAGCATAGCCATTGGTAACCATAACTTCAACAAAATTGGTGTATTCCCATACTCATCGAAGAGAAACCCAACTAGTCTTGTCGTCAATACCTAAAACTATGAAGATAGATTAGCTTTCCGGGGAACTCTGTACTTTGGCACATTTCGGTGCTGATGAACCACTCCGACCAATTCTATTTGGACACTTGTTGACTTTCATAATGAGGTATGTACCCACTAGCTTCATATTGAATGGTAACATGCCATACCTAATGACAAACCGCTCTCCAACATAGAACATAAATGCCAGTATTGGATCACAGGTACAACTAATACCCCAATTAATCATGCAACTCAAATGAAATATTATATGAACCAAACCGTCAAGTCTAGCTCAGCTGATAGGTGTCCTTACCATTACAATCAAATTTTGACCCTCTCCCTCAATATAGACATAGGTGCATTCTGCCTCATATGCAACGAGTCACCCAAATATTTAAACAGCGATTCCTACAAGGAGACTTATCAAAACAGGATGACCCAGGGTAATATTTATTCCTTTACCTAAATCCATCAATTACTTATGTTGTAAAACCCAAGACTTGAGGATACTAGTCATTACTTTTCCATTGTGACACATTATCCAAAAATACACTAAGAACCTATTGCATTGACAAAAATTTCCCCAGCTAATGACTTGATAAAGCTATCCACAAACATCCAAACATAAATTTCTAATTTCCAGTTTTAAAACCACAAGTAAAATAAACTTTCCCATGATCCTCCCAAATTATCGAAGGTGTCGACCTGAGTCGATCCATTTCTCTTTTAATCAAGGATTAACATACCGAGCCAATAGGGCTCCATCTTTCCTAGATAGGGATCAAATAGAGAACTGAAACAACTGAAATCATTGAGGTTCTAAAATTACTACAACACATTGGATTATCACTCCTTAATAAGATAATACGGTCGGCAAGGATGAATTAAGGAAGAACCCCTTATTGAATCACTTTGGTAATCAGGAATTCTATTTAACCACAGAAACAACAATTTCACAACCTTATGTGCTATCAATGATAATTGAACACCTACTAACAGAGGTAATAAAAAAAACTCATAAACAGTCTTAAATTTCCCATTTTTAAACTCTAGATGAAGGAAAGACAAAATTAGAAGACTAAACAACTGTCTATATAATTTGTTAAACACTAAGAGAAGTATTATAAATACCCTTAGTCCCAAACACCAAAAGACAATAGAAACAATTGAACCACTTTACAAAGTACAAAAATACCCTGAAGTTGGTCTACTCATTAATCGAAATATGATACTTGAAGTACCACCTTAGTAGTTATCTTAAACAACCATCAATATAAATACATGCCCCCATAACTCACCCTTCATAGAATACCATAAAGATATTACCACATAAAATCTACCATACCCCAAAAAAATCAAGACATCTCGATAATTAACCCTTTACAAGATTATATCATAGGATTGTTTCACCCGATACACCACTAAGAATCCACACAATAAGTAGCAACACAACTGGAACCAAATAAAGACTGTTTATCACATCAAAAAGTGGTATAGAGTATACCAACAGATAGAGTAGCATAGAACCATGATCAACCAATAACAAAATAAGGTAATAACACAAATGGAATATCAAACACTGAGAGGAATGAACAACACCACTTGTGTTTTAATATTACCACGAAAATTCAAAAACTACCCAACATGGTAAAAACCTAGTGATGGACGACCATTCATTATGTCTTACCAAGTTATCCCAGAGGATCAATGTAAATTCACAACTATAAATTGACTATGAGTATGAAGAACGGATATAATAATGGGTAAAATTTTCAAGACATGCAAAATCCCAAGAAACATCACAACCATAACAAACCAAGAAAACTAATCCATGATCAAGGAATGTTGAAGAAAATCAAGATCATGTCAAATTCTGTCTGTAACACCTGCAATGAGTATTTTTGAGATCATGTCAAAGTCATGTCTGTAACATCTAGAATGAGTACCATAACTTCGATGGTAAAAATTGAGATTTCTGACACTGTCTCAGTCAACTAAATAGCAAACAAGACCTAGTATAATGACCAAACACTCACACACAAAGCAACCCTGAAAAGTCGATACCCGCTGAGATGAAATCAACCAATAAAGTAGACTATATGGCCTGAGCAATCCAAGTACTGGAGAGTAGTGAACTCCACCTTATTAGTGCATACCAATCCTAATGCATGTAATCTATTATGAAAACCATCCAAAAACCTACATATATCCTCACTAGGACCCTTATAGTAGGCCTCACACAAGCACTCTCAGGAAAAGAATACACTCATAATGCCACCTTTCACCTTAATTGCTGTCGTGACCCAAAATCTAATTGTTATAACATCTATTTTACCCACCACGATAGGTTAGCCAAACTAATAACAAAGAAAAATTAAGATACATAAATACAAAAGTAACTAACAATAATAGGGAAATTACAAAAATTTAAAGGAAATATCATAACAAAATCCACTAAATTGGAATTTGTACAAACTCTCAAGTCTCTCAATATCTCTAATAAGTAAAGATACATGAAATAAAATGATATAAGTATTTTTCAATTGTTGAATGAGCAGGAAGA
>JBDJHY010213316.1:0-11357 GCA_039654485.1 Withania somnifera | reverse complement strand
TGGGTGAATCAATTGGATGTCTCATTTCGATTGAGTTGGAATTCAATTATGGTATGATTTTGTATTGAATTTCGTATATCTTTCATTTTCATTTTCAATTCCGTTCTTCTTTGTCTTCGAATTCACGGACCATATCACGGGCCGTATTAGGTTAGCTAGTAAGTTGTTATTTATTCATATATTCTATTCTACCCAGGTAGGAGACTTTTTAACAACGAATAGGCTATCGAGGTCCTGTTTAGTCTCTGTTGGTGTATTAGACACCTGGGTTTATCTACTGTTACTAGGTATAGTAGACTTTGACATTATACTGGGCATGGAATTTTTATCCCTTCATCATGGTTTTTGTATTATTATGACAAGAGCGTAACCTTAGTCTTGCCTGGTGTATGCATAGTGGTATGGCAGGGTTTTATTTTTCTGTACCAACAAGATTCATCTCCTACCTTTAGGCTTGAATATTGGTGGGGAGAGGATATCTAGATTATTTTTTTTATATTCTCTATATTCAAGACAACACTCCTACTCCCAAGTCTATGCCTATTGTTTCTAAGTGTCTTGATGTATTTCTGATTGACCTACCTTGCCTTCCACCTGAGTAGGATATTTCCTTTGCTATTGAGCTAGAGCAAAGAACCAAGACCACTTCGATTGCTCCTTATCATGTACGTTGATTTTTTTGTTAAGAAGGATGATACGATGCGGTTATGTATAGACTATCAATAGCTTAATAAGGTAACACTTAATAATAGATATTCCATGTTGAGGATTGATGATTTTTTTGACCAACTTTAGTGGGGGGGTAGTGTTTTCAAAGATATATTTGAGGTCGAGATACCACCAGTTAAGGATTCGGGCAGACGACATCTCGATGATAGTGTTCAAGACTCGTTATGGACACTATGAGTTGTTGGTTATGTATTTTAGGCTAACCAATGCCCTAAGCCTTTATAGACTTGATACACAGGGTGCTCAAGCCTTACCTGGACTCATTTATTGTTGTCTTCATCGATGACAACTTGGTTTAATCACGGAGTAGAGAAGATTATGAGTAACATTTGAGATTGGTAATCCAGACTTTGAAATAGAATTGACTTTATGCAAAATTCTCAAAATGCGAGTTTTGGTTGGAGTCTATAAAATTCCTAGGATACATGGTGTCTAAGGATGAGATTAT
Organism: Withania somnifera; assembly: GCA_039654485.1. Classification (NCBI taxonomy): domain Eukaryota; kingdom Viridiplantae; phylum Streptophyta; class Magnoliopsida; order Solanales; family Solanaceae; genus Withania; species Withania somnifera. The sequence continues at coordinate 10,180 of JBDJHY010213316.1, read as the reverse complement.
GGTTGACCCAACAAGGATTCAGGCATTGTGTGATTAGCCAAGACCGACGTCTCCGCAAGAGTGTCCACTAAATTTCAGTTATCCATTCGTTTAAAAATAAACTAACTGATTAACTTTGAAAATGTTTGAAAATATTGATGATTTCCAAAACCTTAGTTTATGGAAGATTTTTTATAAAAGAAAAGGATAAGGTAACTCTTGGGGACTTAGACTAAGATTTGAAATTATTTCTAAACTAACAACTAAACATAAGAAAATGATAATCAAAATCAAGAAAAGACAAAAAGTGTATAATTTGACTTGGAATTCGTCCAAATCCCTTAGACCCGGTTCTCCTTATCTGTATACTTGGGAGAGGACCGAACTTGACATGATTTCCTTTGGTACCTTTACTAATTTTATAAATTGGAAGTTTATCCCATGCATGCATTAACAAAATAAAACGAAGAATTTTGAGCCTTATGGCGAATTACAACCCATAAGTCAACTAAAATAGCAAAAAACAGAAAAATAGGATTTTGGCATGAAGGTTGCTGCCTTTTCTTAATAGGTTCTGGCTCAATTTTTTGTCTACTGCTACTGTGATTTTTATGATCTTCAACCCATATCCTTGGATGTATTTAGCCTGCAAAGGCTTGTCGAGGGGTATTTGACTCGACATTCAAGAGAATGAGTCCAAGATAGACTTGAACAATGACATATGAAATATGAAAAGAAAAGGACTAGAGAGGGAAATGTTAAACTAAAACGTAGAGTGCTAAATCACACCAAATTGATTCAAGGGGAAAGCTTTGAAATTCTATTTAATAATATTCATGGTCATACTTCAAGTTACCCAAATGCAAATTAACATGCAGGTATATAAGTGAGAACTCATTCACAAAGAGACCCTTGAAATCTAACATCCGTCTAGCATCCCCAAAAGAATCCTCAAATTCTAAATTGATTAGAAATAGGAGAGCATCAAACATTTTCTTTCAAAGATAAATTGAAGAAAAAAAAAAAAAAAAAAAAAAACAGGGGCCATCAAATTTATGTGTGTTTATGTTTTTAAAATAATAATGTAATGAACCTGATAGTTATTTGTGTGATTTTGTATTTTCTTTCATTCTGGAGGTTTTTTGTAGTGTCCCTAAGTCATTTGAGACATATAGGACTAGTGCTTCAATTCCTGGGGCATTTACTTTGTTATTATGTCTATTTCCCCAATTTAGAGCCTTTAGTATTAAAATCATAGACCTTAGAGTCAAAATTCTCTGTACATGATCTCATAATCCAATTAAGATAGTTCTGTTAGCTCTGTAATGTGGTTTTTAGTCTAGTTTAGTTGTTGGTTTGAGTTTGGGAGCTTTAATTTTTAGTATATACAATTTTATGAGTTTATGTTCTTTATGTAGCCCTTTTTGGAGCTTGGAGGGTCAATTTATGATCAGAGCCTCATATTTAAAATTCGACTATGTCAGTAGCTCCAGAATGCTCAGGTGAGTTGTTCGTTTAGTTTTTGGGCCAACTGAGATCATTTTGAGTACTTGGTTGGAATAATGATTATTTTTTTAAGTGTTGACTTTGGTCAACATTTTATCAAAAATGACCTCAGATCGAAATATCATCTATCTTGTTGACTACGAAATGTCGTTTTCCTATAGTTTGGATATTTGGTATGTGTTAATTGGACTCTAAATGCATTTCGAACTTTGATTTGAAATTATGTTTTGGGAAGAAATTTTTTGGTATTCGGTGCATGTTGCACCTAGGACCTCTAGCCTGCAGGGATGACATCACACCTGCGTGATATATGTCACACCTGTGAGAGCCCAGGAACCCCCCTCACCTTGCAACTGCAAAAATTCCCACACAAAGGAGAGACCGCACCTTTAATGGCTCTGTCGCACCTACGATAGATGCCTAGGCTAGGTGGGATCGTACTTATGATCATTTCCGATGCACCTACGATGTCATACCTTTAATGTCGTACCTACGATGTTGCTTCCATAGCTACAATGTCCCTACTATTATAAATAGCTCGAACTTTAATTTTTTAGCTCTTTTCTTCCTTTTTTCTACATCCAAACACTTCAAAAACTTCCATTAGAGTTCTTAGGTCTTTACATAAACTTTTGAGTGACTTTGGAAACTTAATTTCTTTGATAGTCCTTCAATTTTTGGTATGTCTCCAGATTAATTTGATTGAATTTCACTCAAAAATCCCCAAATTTTGCATATTCATTTCTTTATTTTATCTGATGACTTCAAGACCTTTCCTTGGTTTTCTTAGCTTCAAACTTTGCATTTAGGTTCCCTATGAGGTAGAGAATATTTTAATATTCTTTGTTTGAGCTTTTAGGTTTGCAGTCTCGTTGGCCCGTTTCGACCCATATACTGACCTTGACTATTTTCTTAGCTTTATAGATACCTTTAGATTCCTTTTAACGTCTAGATTATCCTTTTAGCTAGTTTCTTGATCATTGAAGCTTGATTTCTTTGGAGATTTCAACCAGTTCAAGCTTTCTTCTATGTGGTATTTATGAGTGCTTCATTGAACAACAGGAATTCTATGATTAAGATCTTAGACTGGTTTAGTATGGGAAATAATTAGGATAAATAGATATCCTTAGGTTGGGATTTCAAGGTTGGTACCCATGAACTTTTCCGCTCTGTTAGTTCTCTTTTTTATCTATGCTTGATCATTTTTTTATAATTATAGTTACCTTTTTCGAGATCATGGAAAAAGTTGGAAAGATCCCCTAAATTTCCAATATAGAGGGCTAGCATGCTTCCGACCGCCCAACCCAACTAATAAGAACTAAACCTGACAGACGCATCTTTTTCCTTTTTGTGGTCTTGCCATGACTCTAGAACATAGATGGTAGGATTTATGGAAAATATCTGTGAGTCCCAGATATTCGACATGGTTGGTTATGGTTGTTATAGAATCTGTTCCTTGGAAGGGCCGAATGATTTGTTGATATATTTTGTGTGTAGGCTCGATTTTAGTGTGATAATCCTAAAGTGAGTAAAACTTTTCTAATTAACTAGTAGTGAGCTTGAAAAGGTTGATGATGAGTTAATCCAAGTAGGGAGTTATTACTAGCCTTAGTTGAAATCATGAACTAAATGTTGTCCTATTTCATATTTAGACCTAGTTGTGACTGGGCATACTCATTGACATTCATCATGACATTGACCCTTCAGAGGTCCAAATACAACTTATGAGTTCTTTTTACCTTGTGAGGTAATTGTAAAAATCGGGTTGTGACTCTTCATGAACCCTTTCGATCTGTTCTTGCGATTGACCGGTGGAGAGGTATATGGGAGAGTAGATGTATATGTGTTGTGATCTTCCATGAGGTTCTTCCAGGAAGGCTTGCAATTTGACATAAGAGAATATAGATTCTCTTTTACTCTTATCGCATCATATCATGAATATCTTATTTGTTTGTGTTGTTTGTTGTTTGTATTCTCCGGTAGGATGGGTTACCGGAGGGTTTGCATTCATCATTGTGTATTTTATTTTTTACTTAATTTCGGTTGAGATATATGAAGGATGCAATTGTTCTTTGATTATATTGACATGTTCTTATATTATCCACTTTATGAGTTGAACTCTCAGTTTCATCGGGTGTACCATTCCTAACATAATTAGACTTGTAAAGCGGGAACTAACAAGGTATTATAGACTTCATCCATTAGGCCATATAAAAATTAGTTGGGTTTCCCCATGAGTAGTGAGATGGTCTAGTGAAGAAGGTTGATCTCTGAATAGGCTAAGGATGTGATACTATGGATTCACTTATCATTGTTTATCCCTCTCAGAATCATGTCCACGAACCCACTATTCGATTGCATCAAATGTAAATTCATGTATTTGAGACTAAGATGAGTGCTGATGGGATCTCTTTACAAGCCTATTCTTCAACTAGTTGGAAATTCCATGGGTTGTAGGTTGAATTGATTAGGGAGGCCTATACCGAGCTAATATGGGGACCCATTGTTTACCTATTCTATCCATGTTAGGATCTTTGTTTGGTGAGTACTCAGATCGGTTGAATTGTTTCATGGATTCTCCATCATGCTTTTCTTTAATTATGCTTGTTGTAGTTAGCCTTCTTCACATTCCGCTTATTGGTGTTACCAGTATACTACCACTTCTATTATTTATTTGCATCTCTTATTAGTTGATCACGAATTTAGGTATGTTCTTTTCCTTGTTTTCAGGAATCTCCTTATCATAGTTAGTATCTAAGGTATATTACTTGTGTTATCTATTTGGATAGCTTTTTGAGTCTATGAAACCTTGTTTTCCTTCTGTGAGCTATTTGTTTAATATTTTTATTTATTTCTCCTTTTTATTATATATCCCTAGACAGGTATATCCTACTGGATACCCATTGTTTTTGTACTCGTACTACATTTTTACATCTTTCTAATGTAGATTGTAATACGAGTTTTCAGCACTAATTCTGTTAAAGATTTGGAATCTATTATAGAGGTAGAGGACTAAGCCTGGCATCCGTAGTTGATATTTTATCTTTCATATTATCTAGTTTCTGTTATTGTATAAAGATAGATGTTATTTCTATCTTCAGACATTGTACTCTTTATATTAGTGGTTCATGTACTTGGCTATTAGTTTAGGATATTATTGGACTTATTATTGACTTCTGCTTATCCCTATTTCTTAATTATCTTTTATCTTGTCCACTTAGTTTATTATTCATACTTTAATTATTGTTTCGGTGGTTGTCCAACGATGGGATATAGGTTCCCTCATGACCTAAGAAATTAGTTCATGATAAATTCATATCAGAGCACTTGGTTCACCGATATCCATAATAAATGAGCCAATGTATAGTAGATTTTTTCAGATTGGGTATAGAGGTATCCTTATCTTGTCTTCAAGAGGCTGCAGTGCCATAATTAGGAACTCATCTTCTTTCTCTTCTATGTTGATCATGTATCATAGTTGGTATCTTAGAATCTCATTTGTTTCTATTTCACTCTTTTACAGATAGTACTTACTAAATAATTGGCAGCTTCGAGAGATGAGGCCCTATTTCCCCATTAGTCGGATGAGGTGGTAGCCATCAAGGGTGTGGATTTGTTGTAGGAGCAGCACCTATAGGAGTTGTATCGCTCGTCTGAGTTGTAGATGCTATACCTAAGCCTGTATCAGGAAAACAACCACCAGGGGTGCAGGGATGAGTTGTGTATTTGCCTATGCCTCTGTCTGTTCCAAGTTTGACTTCGTAGATTAGTGGGTTTTTTATACATGTTTTTGGTATATCATATCAGTTGAATAATTGGGTTCCTACTTCAGTCCTAGCTTCTATCAGCCCAGTAGTGCCACTGGTGCCTAGTGTATTTGGTTTAGGGGTTCCTCCATCAGTGTTATCCTTTTCGGTTCATGTTCCTCCAACCTTAGTGCATCCATATTCAAAACCTATTTCATCTACTCCATCATTAGTTCCTCTTGTTCCACCTCACCCACTAATGTATAACTCAAATAAAAAAGAGTTGGGCAGATTTTTGGGACTGAGTTCCCCTAGATTTATTGCTGCAGTAGGAGACGATCCTAGAGATTTAATTGGCAGATGTTAGGAGGGGTTGTATAACCTCGGTATATTGAACACTCATGTGTTGACTTTCTATTTATAAGAGTGGTAGAGGTTATATTGTTCGACTAGAGCGGCAGACCCTACTCCTATTGACTTGGACTATATTTCGTGGTACCTTCCTGGAGAGGTTCATCTCATTCACAATGTAGGAGAATTTGAGGCATGCATATTTGAGATTGGAGTAGAGATCTTTGTAAGTTACAGAGAATGAAGAAAAGTTCCACCAATTGTTTACCTATGGTGCTTCTTACATTCCTATTGATACAGAGAGAGTCTAATATTTTGTGCATGGATTGGAAGTAGACATTTGTCGAATGGCTGAGGTTTTGTTGGTTACTAGTTATTCATTTTTTACTATCCTTAAGCATACCCAATCTAGAGAGGTCATGCCTATAGATAGAGACTTATAGAAGGAAAGAGTCCTCGTCATCAAGGTTAGTTTAGTGGTCATGGTTATGGATTTTTTGTTAGGACCCCTTCTCAGCCATAGAAGTAGGGATAGTCTAGTTGATCTATTTAGTATTCTATGTAGACTTCTATTAGTGGTTCATCAGGCTATAGTGGCCGTTCTAGTTCTTCAGAATCCTTTTATCGGCCTAGGATAGTAGGCTCATTTTATACTTGTGGTTCCAGGGGTCATATTATAACAAATTTTCCTTATGGGGGTGCTATTCAGCCTGTTATTCAAATTTTTATTATTCATGCACCTATTTCTTCTCAGCCTATTACAGTCATACCACCTCAGGGTAGAGTTCATGGTTCTCCTTAATGTGGTAGGGGAAGTGGTTGTGATGGTGGAAATAGTGGTGATAACTCATATTTCTATATGGTACCAAGTAGGCCTGAAACAAAGGCCTATGATGCTGTTACGACATGTACTATTTCTATGTGGTATCAACCAGCTTCAACTTTATTTTTTCCATGATCTACTTGATCGTATGTATCATATTATTAATCCTCATATTTGATTATGGTTAGGGAGACTTTTCCAGTGCCTTAATCTGTCTCCACTTTGCCAACGTTGTTTTCTGTCTCCACCCTAGAAGGTGATTCTTTAGGAGTGAATCATGTATTGAGATCCTGTTTTATGATTATTGAATATTTTGATACTCAACCCGATTTAATTATATTAGAGATGGTTGATTTTGATGTTATTCTAGCATGGACTGGTTATCCCCTCATTGAGAGGTCATATATTCTTACACTAAGATAATGACCTTAGCTATGCACAGTATACCCCAAGTCATGTGGTAGGATTCGGCTAGTCGAACACCGACGCGGATTATTTCTTAGATTTAGGGAAATTGCCTTGTTTCTCGTTGTGTTTAGCATATCTTGCATATATGTTAGAGATATTAATATAGAGTATACGACTCTTGAGTTGGTACTTGTTGTTTGTGAGTATATTTATGTATTTCCAACCTAGATACCTGGCCTACCACCTGGTCGAGACATTGATTTTGGTATTGAGTTAGAGCCACACACTAGGCCCATTTCTATTTCTCCTTATCGTATGGCACCTGGTGAGTTGAGAGAGCTCAAAAATCAGATTCAGGATTTATTGGATAAAGGTTTTATTGAGAAAGGTGTATCATAGTGGGGTGATCTTGTTTTGTTTATTATGAAGAAGGATGGATCTATGCATATGTGTATCAATTACAAAAAACTAAACAGTGTGACCCTGAAGAATAAGCATCTGATGCCTCGTATAGATGACATGTTTGATAAGCTTCAGGGTTCAACTATTTTCTCCAAGACTCATTCAAGGTCAGGTTATCTCCAGTTGAGGATTCGAGCTGAGTATATGTCAATGACTACTTTAGGATAAGGTATGGTCATTATTAGTTTCTATTATGTCATTTAGGTTGACTAATGCACCCACAACTTTTATTCTCTTGATGAACTGCGTTACAGGACATATATTGACTCTTTATTCATTGTGTTCATCGACGACATCTTGGTATATTCTCAGAGTAGGGAATATCATGCTTCAGACTTTGAGAGATCATCAACTTTTCATCGAGTTCTCAGTGTATGATTTTTGTCTTGAGTTAGTTGCATTTCTAAGGCATGTTATTTCCAATAAGGGTATCAGTGTTAATCTAACTAAGATTGCAATGCTTCTTGATTTTCCTAGATCGATTACTCCTATCGAGGTCATAGTTTTGTTTTGTTTGCTGGTTATCATATTCGATTTATTGAGGGTTACTCTTCCATAGCAGCGACGTTGACTAGGTTGACCCAGAAGGATGTTCCCTTCCAATGATAAGATGATTTTGAGAGTTTCTTTCAAAGGATTAACCATTTTGACTTCTACTCTTGCGTTGATATTTCCGGTTGAGGTTCATAGTTTTGCGGTTTATAATGATACTTCTAGTATTTGTTTGGGTTTTGTTTTAATGGAGCATGGTCATGTCATTTTATATGCTTCTTGTATGATTAAGGACCATAAGCATAAATACCCTACCAATGAATTGGAGTTTGCACCGGTAGTCTTTGTGCTCAAGATTTGGTACCACTATCTCTTTTGAGTTCATTGTGATTGTTCACCGATCATTGAAGTCTTTAGTATATTATGAGTCAGAGGGAGCTTATAGCTCACCAGCTCAGTGTCACGACCCAAAATTCAGTCATGTTGGTGTCTACAACCTTCCAGTAGACAAGACTAACCCTATAGGCCAGAGCTACGCACAATGGGCTATAAACACTCAAATTACCCAACATAGTAGAACAACATAAGAAAATATATGTAAACTCGGAAGCAGAAGAAATACATGTACAACCAAAATCCCAAAACCTGGTTTGAATTGTACATGGAGCTACTATACAGAGTAACCAAAAGATAAATATACAAGGTAAATCCTACATAAGTAATATTACACAGGGCCCACTATAGAAAAATAAAGCAGGCTATAAATCAAGGAAACCACGGTAGACTCAAATGACAAAGCTCACCGTAATCTCTACAACCAGCTATATCTACTTCGTATGATCTCGGCGTCTATGATAATATCATATAATACTAATTACTTCCTCTCAAGAAGTGAAAACTTGGGGACATACCCTCTACCACTGCCAATCACAGGCCTCTAAAACTCGGAGGACCGCACCACACACTCAAGTTTAGGGTCTAAGCCCAATTAGTACCAAACTCAGGGTCAACTGTCACGACTCAATTTCATGGATCATGATAGCACCTACTATACAACTAGTAGGAGAACCAAACTCCATAGTCCGTAGCCGAAGTGGAGGACTATTACATTTAATACAGAAGAATATAAAAGTCTTATGAAAACAATAAAAGTTACAGAATTAATTGAGAAAAGAATAACCACCAAAAATCTGGTATCAGTGTCAAATGAACCACTAATTACAAAATCAAAAATACTAAAATGAATATGGTATAAAGTATCTCCAAAACACAATGCAGATCAACAAAACATAGTATAAAGAGAAGCAGGACCAAGCTGAACGCCAAGCTCACCCTGAATCTCCAAGGTGAAGGTAATCCGAATGAACAGTAATATGTGTATCACGAATGGGAATCTGTGCTCGGATCTGCATAGGTGCAAGTGTAGTTTGAGTACAAGTCGCCGAAGCAACCCGTACCCAGTAGGCTTCAAGGGCCCATTGAGCGCATAACAATAATAAATGTAGCAAATAACAGAGTACAAAAAAAAGGGTCACATAAACAAATAGGACAATATAGGAAACTAGCAACCCAAGTACGAAACAAGTGTCACATAGACAAATAGTGCTAGCTATTCACATAGAAGGATCGCAGGTAATAAAAGAAAAGGTACCTGACATCCTCGCAATAATATATGTGAAATATAACTTAATAAATAATGGAATCAAGAATGATAAGGAGTATAACATGGTCATTATACCGGTAACCTCAAGTGAAAGGATAGTTGAACAATAAAACACTAAGCACTAATCCCACATAACTCAAAACCTCAAGTATCCAGTAAATGCAGATAAACAGTAATATCAATGATAAAGTAAAGCAATTAAATGTTGATAAGTCCCCTATAAGGAAGCGCAACGTACATACAAACATACTCACCCATAGGCCCCCCAATCCATCCTATGAGCACACTGAAGAAAACAAGCGCAAAAATGTAACAAACACAACATCGTCATAGAACCTCACATCCCACAGCCAGAACCATAATGAATCATAATCGGCACATAGTGTCCTGCAATGGTATTATTCTGCTGGCATATAATGCCTCATATCAATCTACCATCAAGCACATCTCAATAAATCAAGGCTTACAAGCTTGTATATCATATCATATCTGCAATATCTGCTAGCCGTACTCAGCAAATCAAGGTGTTCAATGTCGAAGTGTATAAGTGTGGTAGTATCACCTATGGTCATTAATAATCATTATAATCATGTATCCACAACCGCTAGTACCATGTGTTTCAATAAGCTGTACTCACTTTCATATGACGACGATCTCAATTCCTAGTGTCACGACCCAATTTCTCGGATCATGATGGCACCTACTATACCACCAGTAGGAGAACCAAACCCCATAGTCCATAGCCGAAGC
>JBDJHY010213305.1:0-11357 GCA_039654485.1 Withania somnifera | reverse complement strand
TGCAGTGATTACAGCCGCTGGCACTTGATTTCATCGTCATAATACAGTGATTACAGCTTTTCAAAACTATCACATAAACTTGTTCAGAAGATTTTTGATACAGTTCCTTAGAGGAATTTTAGTGATTCTATGATCTACAAGCGTGGAACGCCATGACTTGTCGAGTATATCTTGATGATGTTATCGATATGAGACTTTTGTTTCTTGCCTAGGAGACCCTTGAGGCTCTGAGATTTGGGATGTGAGGTTTTGATGACGTTAGAGATTGTACATGGTAACATACCTCCATGGACCTTGCCTTCAGGTTTCGGTAATACGGAGGGGGGTATAGGACAGAGAAGAGATATATCGAGAATATTTAGGGTAGCCTTCCATGGATTCTTCATGCTAGACCTATGGGTAACAAAGGAGAAACGTACACAGGATTGGTTACTTCATGTGTTTGTATTTACTCTTCTACATTTGCCCCCTGACTGAGATATAAGGCCTACTATGAGCGTGGCTTCTGTGTTTAAATTGTTTACTATATTGTTGCTTTACAACATAGTTACAGTAGTATACTTCTGAGACTTACTGCTTATATGGGTTATTTTGTATGGTACTCTCTTATGAGTTTTCCATTGTACTTGAGGTTACTAGTATACTGTCCAAGTTCTCCTCCTATCTTTTTTTTTACTTCTTTTTATTGTCATTATTATTAACATATATTGTTGCATAGATTTCGTGTATATTTTCCTTCATTGCAGAAATCTTGTTAAGTGACTAGCTAACGGTACCTGTTCTACTAGTTGCTTTATCCTTATTTGAGTAGCTAGCTTCCATGGTGTACTATTTGCTTCTATGACCATATGTATAGTCTTTCATTATTTACTGATTTTATTATTATTATGTGCCTAGTGAGCCCTCAAAACCTGCTGGGTATGGGTTGCTTCGGCAGCTTATACTCATACTATACTTGCACATGTGAAGATCCAAGTACAGGAGCCCGACCTTGATCATAGATCATTGTTCGTGCAAACTACATTGATTTTGAGAGATTTAGGGTGAGCTTGGCATCTGACTTTTCCTGCTTTTCTTCAGCATTTATTTGATTTTGATCTTTATGTATTTTTGGAGATATAGTTGTATTAGATATTTTTATTCCTTGTTCTACACTTAGTGGTTCATATTACACTGATACTAGGTTCTGGACATTTATTTTTATTCTTTATACTTCCGTTTTATTCATTCGTACAATGTTTATTAAAATTGTGCTTTCTATATTTGATATAGTAGTCGTCCGCTTTGATTTTGGACTATAGGGTTGGTTCTCCTACTAATGGTATAGTAGGTTCCCTCATGATCCGTGAAATTAGGTCATGAAAGAATGCTCTTAAGATTTCTCTCTTCCTCCTTATCTTGTCCAAGCACATTAGTGTGACAAAAAGTAGGAAATAAGAGTTGGATACCAAGTGGAATCCATGGATTTTTTCTTCTTATTAAAGGTCTTGGCATCCCATATTTGGAGTCCAAACACTTTAAGAACATTTTGAATAAACAAAGCAACTTGGGAGGCATCAACATAGATATGATAGGCTAAGCATACACAATACATTAAGAGTCTTCCAACCATAATAAAGGTATCATCATTCGTCTAAGGATCACTAAGAATAAGAGGAGGTGCGTACATACCTTGACGAAGAGTTTTGGATTTTGTTTCTTTGTCCTCCTTATGTGGTACGTATGTTCCCCACATTCTTTTTACCTTCTCAAACTAAGAGATTTGGTCCATCATCCTCTTATTAGGAGCTTCCTCGATGGGTGACTTCTCTAATGAAATCAAAGGGTTAGTGGCTTCACCCCTTTCCATCAAATGTTTATCAACTCATGGAAATTTTTCCTAGGAGATCCCTTAATTTGACTCTCCATTAGCCTTTCCTAAGTTAGAATCCTTGGGTAACAATTCCATTAGACTTCTATCTCAATGTTGATGAGAAATTTCTATTGGCCTTTCCTTGGGAAGTTGCTCCTCATTAACCTGTAAAAAGAAGAAGATATATTAGGAAAAAATGCTAGTACGATCATTAGCTTACAATAAGGGATCTTTATTGATAAGTTCCATACAGGAGTGTCCCTTGTCCCCATCATTCAAATATTTTCTTGGCCCATCATTCAAACACAAATCCACACTATTTTGAGCCAAATTCTCTCTCTTTGCACAAGTGATATTTCTTTTCTTTCCTTCTCCATTTATTCATTCTTAAATGCATTTTCGAGTTCCCTCATTTTTCTTTTATCCTCACTCACTTGAAAAGGTGTAAATGGCATAAGAATAAACTTGTATCCTCTAATTATACGTTACTTCTTTTACCCCTTATGTTATTTTACATACCTATCAATTTTTTAAGGTCTCCAAAGCGACATATGATATTTTAGCATGGACACTATATCACAAAGGACTTCCTCTTTATATTCTCGAATACTAAATTTGAGAACTACTTTCTTGGTTAACTTCATTTTTCTGTTTGCATTGAATAATTGGAGTTTGTTGGGGGTACTATTGTGTTGGTAATATTTAACTATTCATCTAATGCACCACTCACTACATTAACATTACTCCTCATATCAACAATCAAGGAACATATACTTTTCATCATTTTCAATCTAGATTGAAATAGGTTCATGCTTTGATCAAGTTTGTCATTGGCTAGGAGTCCCATGAGGAAAGAAAGGTTCACGTTCGCCTCTAAATTCTCATTCCCCATTGACATCATACCTAAATAAAGACTATGAAAAGCAAACAAATACATTAGGTTTAGAGAATAACCTTACAAAGCTCTCAACTAAATACATCCATATGTACACTCTCAACTAGCGTGGCTAATGTTGAAACTTGTTTGACTTGGTGTGTCACAATGATCTCAATATCTACCCGAGGTCCGGAGTGATTGTATTATAAAACTTCAAAGGACGTCTCAAATAATGGGAATTGAATCAAGAAATAACAAATAAAGTAAACTAGAAAAGCACAAAAGAAAAGGTAAGACGAAAGAAAAGGACTCTAGCACCAAAAGTCAAAATAAGTAGATGAATTACTAGTTCAGAATTTATGTTTGAATCAAAGAAATGAAATTAGAACCAAATAAAATAAACTAAGGATCTAGAACCTTTAACTTGAGCTTTTAGGTGTGTTTTGGGTCATCAAGATGGTATTGGGTCACAAAGGGGGTAGGTAGTTCGTCAAAATAACTTTTTAGTCCGCCAAAAGAAATTTATTTGTTGTCTAGTCGGCGACCCTAGGGGTCATAGTTTGTGGACCATCAGACCTTAAGTCATATTAAGAGCCAGGTTTCCACTTTTTCAGAATGCCAAGGCTCAGGTTTTTTGTTGATCTTACTTTATGGACTCCACTTGTGTACTTTTATTTTCTAGTATATGCATTTTTTGAGAATATACTTCCTTGGGAGTATCAATGATACTTTTAAATTTCTTCTCTTTTGGATAAAACACTCATTTCTTAGCAATTTATTCTCTTTAATAGAAGAATATTTCTCAACAACACCAAGAATAAGTGAAGAACCAAATATACCAACTTCTTTAAATCAATCCAAACTTTTATGAAGCTTGAGATTTTTGCTCCTCTTGATTTGAGAAAAAATCTCAAAACTTTTAATACTCAAAATCCAAGTCTTACAATGCTAGATCTCAAACCATGTTTTCAACCATCAAGTTTCTTCAACTCAATAATGGTGCTTTTGAAATTCTTACTCAAATCAAGATAAAATTTAAGTTTAGACTCAATTTGTATTGGAAACAATATAACTAATACTAGAAACTCAAAAAAGGCACAAATTAAACATTTTTTTAATAATATTTGCATTTTTTATATAATAAACTCAAGATCGAAATTGTAGGAATGATTCCTAACACTACTCTAATACCAAATGATATAAAATTATATATGCATAAGAGAAATATAAAATATAAAAAAAATAAAAGATATAAAGACAAGACACAAACAATAAAAAGAAACAGGAAACCCATACTAAAGAGTGAAGACCTCATATTATAAGATCAAGTAAGCACCAAATCTATGAAATAAATACACAAAATAGAAAACGATTAAAAATGATGAATATATGGATTGAAACCCCTAATCGCACAGTCTATAGAGCACCAATCCTAATAAGTGTACCTCAAGGCGATGGATACCCTAGCAACCACACTTATCAAATAAGTTTCAAATATTATCTTGAACCAAGCTCACAATCTCACATATGAGATAATTTTCAATATTTAAAAACAACCGAGGAAAATAAAATGCTAAAAATTTTATTTATACTTGTTAGTTTTAGATAAATTCAATATCAACAACTAAGACCAACAAATAAATTTCAAACTATTCTGAAAGTAATTAATAAGAAGTAAAAAGAAAGAATGATTAAGTCCACTGAATTAAAATTGTATATTTAATGAAATTATTCCATCAAGTACTCCCAAGGTTATAGAATACATCTTCCCAGAATAAAATGATCAACTTCTACAGAAAAACGGTTCTTAAATTTTATAGAACATGAACCACTTGAAGATTGAAAACTACACTAGATTTTTAGAGTAAGAAATGTAGATGTAGTTGACAACCCATTACCAATATCTGAGTGGAATTCAAATATGGCCCAAAAGTACCTCTTAAAAAGAAGTTAATTGGAAATTTTCAATTTTTCACTTAAAAGTTGCATGGTTTCAGATACGTCACGACCATATGTGACCTGCGTATTTCATATGCTGCTACATATGAGCCATCATACAAGAAATATACAATCTAAACCAATATGTGGACTCATATTCCCTCCACATAGGGAATCAAAAATTTGAACAACATGTTGCGCCCTTTTCTAAGCATATGTGGTTTGTATATTACCAAATGAGATCGCATGTGGAGGAAACACTATTGAGTTAAATTTTTGATGAAATACTTGCTAAACAATCAATTTAAATGAAATTATTCTGCTCAAGTACCCCAAAGGTTATAGAATATATCTTTCCAAAAGAAAATGATTGACTTTCATAAACGGTTCTTATATTTTGTAGAATAGTGAACTGTTTTGAAGATTTTGAACAACACTAGATTTTTAGAGTAAGAAATGTTGAAGTAATTTGAAAATCATTACCAATATCCAAGTGAAATGCAAATATGGCCTAAACGTACCTCTTAAAAAGATATTAAATGGTTTTGAAAAGTTACAATTTTCTTTACTTAAAAGTTGCATGATTTTAGCTATGTCGTGACCATATGCAGCCAGTATATTCCATATGTGATTGCATATGAGCCATCATATAAGAAATGTACACCTTGGATCGATATGTGGAGCCATATGCGACAGCATATTCCCTCCAGTTATGAAATTAGAAACTTGAACAATATGTTGCGTCCCTTAGAAGCATATGTGGTTTGTATATCACCAAATGTGGTCGTATATAGAGAAAAAAATAAATCAAATTTTTAGATGAAATAATTGTTAAAAGATCAATTTTAAATAAAATTATTACCCTCAAGTACCCCAAGGTTATAGAATATATCTTCCAGGAATAAAATGATCAACTTCTATAGAACAACGGTTCATAAATTCTGTAGAACAGTGAATCACTTGAAGATTGAAAACCACACGAGATTTTTAGAGTAAGAAATGTAGAAGTAATTGAAACCTCATTACCAATATCCATGTGTGAATTCAAATATGTCCTAAAAATACCTCTTAAAAATAGATTAAATGGTTTTTGAAAGATAAAAAATTTCACTTAAAAGTTGCATGGTTTCAGATACATAGTAATCATGTATTGACCGCATATTTCATTGTGGCTCCATATGAGCCACTGTATAAGAAATTTACACTTTGGATTGATATGTGGAGCTATATGCAACTACATATTCCCTCCGTATAGGGAATTGGAAACTTGAACAACATCTTGCGTCCCTTTAAAGCATATGTGGTTCGTATATCACCAAATGTGGTCAAGTATGGAGGAAAAAATACTTGGTTAAATTTTTGTAATGAACCTCTAGATTTTTTTCATATTTTTGTGACTTCCTTTCACTTAGAGCATCCTTGTTACTGCCCCAAGTCGTTTATGACTTGCTGAGGTCGATAAGTTAGATCCCTGACAGGTGTTGTGGTGTAATTCCTTTACAATTATGATCTTTTAGGAAATTACTTATTTCATATGATCCTGAATATCATTTTTGTCACTTTTATTGATCTGAAATATCAATTACATAAAGATTCATATATGGAATGTTATAATTAGATTCTATTTCCATTTCGTGTGCATTTTGAAAATTTTCCAAAATCTATTAGGATTTGGCCCGTGGGGACCAATTTATTGGCTAAAGTACCAATAAATTGGTGGTCAATAAATCGGTAAATGGACTGATAAATTGGCCAGTGCCTATAAATCAACCATTTTTCCGATATATCGGTCAAGTGGTGACTTTATAAAAAGTCAATTTTTCTGGATTTTTCCAATATTTTCTAATTTTCTCTCTGATTTCTATGATTCCCAGGGCTGGTTTAAGAAACTTTGAAGTTTTTTAATCAACATTTACTCCATAAAAACTCATTACGGTGGTTCTATGATCATTTCTACTGAGTATTTCTTAATTTCTTTATTTTATAAACCTTTGGGCTTATATCTTTCGACTCTATCACTAAATTTAGCCCTATTTTGTGCCATATGATTTACGATTTGTGCTCTAAACCTTGGTATAAATAATTTCTTTTTGGTGTTGTTAGGGTTTACATAACTAATTTTAGTCGGGACTTTGACCCCGTTATGTATATAGCAATATGGGTCTTGTTTTACTCGTATTGACACGTGGGTTACATTTTTTTCTAGTTTGGCATGATTTCAAGCTTCACACATGATTATGGACATTTGGGGCATGCATCTCAAGGATATCGTTGTAATCCAGGAAGGCTACGGTCTACTTTCTTTTAACTAGGTGTTGGATAGTATATGCATGGTAAAGCGCCAGCTCGGGGTATGCACAATTGGTTGGGCCCTGATATGCTTATTCCTCCATCCTATGGCTTATTTAGATACCTGTAGCTTAATTACTTGCTCTGGGCTATACCGTCCTTCCCACATGTTCCACACCACTCTGAACTGTAGCATGAATGGGGGAGGAGTAACACCTTTGTTGCGTATTATTATACGCTGGTTCTGGACCATAGTTAGGTTAGGGAGGGGATTGAACTAGTGATTAGATCTTAGAAGCTATCTCCTATTTTAGGCTGGTAGCTTTAGAGCCGATCTAGGTAGGCTGATTATTCTGTGTTCTTCCTGAAACATTGTGTATCCAATTAGAGTATGTGTGGCCTTGGGACCATAGTTAGAGAAGTACATCTATGTTGAATACTCTACTTCCATATGTGGTGACCTCATACTTCGCCGGTTATGGCTATGATGGATAGTAGCTGCCTTGCGTGATGTCATTGTACCTAGCTAGGAACGGCTATATTGGGTAGTTAGTAGCCCTATATGGTGTAGTTTTCCCTATCCCGATTTGAGCCTGGGAGTAGACTATATTTGGATGAGCTATGATAGAGTGGTTGTTGTTATTAGGTGTTTTTTGGAATTATGAACCCTAAAGGAATAAGTGAAGTATCCGAGAATCTTTGGCATAATATAAGAAACAAAGGAAATTTGTGTCCGTTAACTGTGCTTTGTGAAAAAAATATTATCTTTGAGTAATGATGAATTGCGTTGAATGAAATTATATATGAAACAAGCTTGGATTGATAAATTTCATCTACTTTCTAAGTGTGGGAAGCATAATTAGTTTTATTCTTTTTGTGTACATGATATCCAGAACTTTCCCTGTTCAGTTTTAGCTAAGTGGAAAGTAGGTTGGGTTGAAAATGATCCTAGGAATTCTTTTAATTAGTCACTCAGCCTTAAAAAGAGTCTTCAAACATTGTTGAGTTTTAATTTTGATCCTTAGACATGGGCCTCTGGGCATTTGTGGTACCTCTGGTACAGTTAACCGTGGCTGGAGACCATGGTTAGGCTAGGGGAGGTTGTGCCTCGTGCCCAGGGCTTCGCATCCATCATATAGATTTCAGTCATTAGCCTCAGAATAGTCTCACTTTTTTACTAGTTCTGTGTCGCATGCGTGCATTAAAATATTTTGACAATTTATTAATGAGAAACCGATTCCATGTACTTATATCATTTGCCTCTGTGCCTAGGAGAAGTATAGAGCTATTTTGTCCCCACCATCTTAGGCTATTCCTCTATGATTACTATGAGTTTGGGATATTGCCTACGTGATGATAGTGGGATCTCTCTAAGATGTGGGTTATGCCTTTATGGAGGTACTTAGGTTCCATTGAGATATGATGTATGGTATGAGCCTAAGTTTTTGTACCTTAGATTGACATTCATACCATTGATGGGTAGGTTGTGAGTTTTGCATAGGTGTTTGAGTCCCTCAATGGACCCTACTGACTAGGATCGCTATGCTTAGATCATGATGTGCATCTTGGGGAGGGTTATATGTGTTAGTATTGGTGTATAGTTCAAGACCTCCATGGGTCCCTCTTTATTCAGAACCATCCCAGTGAAGAAGCAAATCGTTGCTTGGTTTTAGGGTATGTATCTCAAGTCCTCCGTGGGTCCTTCTTGATTTGGGACTATTCTAAAGAGGGAAAATTCTTGCACTTCTATAGATGGTATGTGGTTTGATTCCTCCATGTGTCCCTCTTGATTCAAGACCATCCCAGAGAGGGAGCATGTTGATAACTATCTACGCTTCTGCGGACCCTCTTGAATCGAGATTATCCCAGAGAGGATTTATGCCAATAAGTATTTACACTTCCACTACATACCTCTTGATTTGGGACCATCTCATAAAAGGATCACACTGATATTAGTTGCATTTTCAACATGGTCCATCTTGACTTAGGACTATCCGAGAGAGGGAACATGCTGACATTCTCATTACTTTTCCAGTACCCATTTTGCATTGCATCTTCCTTCATTGTCTTGTACTACCTAGGACTTAGCGGGGAATTTTTATTAGGTTGATTGTATATTCTGTGAGTATTTCTATCTAGGACAAATTTCTACTCTTCAGTATGGTTGATTACATTTCTTACTGCAATTACTATTACTTTCAGTAGCTATATTACCATAGTTACCCCTACGTTATAAGGTCCTTACCTATACCAGTTATGCTGGAGCTCCAGGTACATATTACACATAGTCATAATCCATTTGTGACCCGAGTCTACGTGAGTGAACCATCTTGTTGGTGGACCCTTTATATCTGTTAGTTGATATTATATACACTTATAACTAACCCCTTTCCCCTCACCTACTATCTATTAATATGGTGATCCCTTCTGAGTTGTTTATTATGTGCCACTACTCCACTTGTTTTGATCTTTCTCTACCTTATTTATGCTTACTGATGCTCGGTAGGCTTGTAAGGCCTACTGGGTACCCATTTTTTTTTGTATTCATGCTACACTTCTGCATCTTTTCCTGATGCAGGCACTAGCATGAGTCACTTAGACGGACATGGTCGGACGCATTAGCCAGTGTGATTTTAGAGATGCGGCGAGTCTTGGATAGCTATTTTTTTGTAGTTTTTCCCCATCATGGATGGTATTCTGTACTTCATGTATATAGATGCTCTGCATCTATGACACCAGGTTTTGGGTGTTTTTTCAATATGTATTTGTTCTTGTTCCTTTGGTTTTGGTACTTCTTCTATTCATCTCCTTATTTTTAGTTTCTTAGATTCTTGTTACTGGCCCACTACTACACATTATGGTCTAGGGTTAGGCTTGTCTACAAATGATATGTAGACGCCATCATAAAATGATTTACTGATTGTGACAATTTTTGGATAAAATAATTGTTAACCAATCAATTTTAAATTAATTTTATCCAAATATAGTCTCTCGATCGATCATTTGACAAATCTAAATCCAAAGCCAAAGCCAAGTCGAACAAGAAATGATGAAGACAGTGCAAGGTACATCTTCTTATTAACTCATCGATAACATAAAGATGTTAAACTCAATATAAACACAATGAAGTTCCTTTCTCCCAACAATGTCAGAGAAATTTGCTTTTATAAACTAAAATATACTTTACTTTGAATTTCAATTTCCCTCCAAAAAAATTTCACCATTTTAGTTCACTTTTCTTTTATATATTTCATATT
Source organism: Withania somnifera (assembly GCA_039654485.1). Lineage (NCBI taxonomy): Eukaryota > Viridiplantae > Streptophyta > Magnoliopsida > Solanales > Solanaceae > Withania > Withania somnifera. The sequence goes on along the minus strand of JBDJHY010213305.1, from coordinate 1,144 downwards.
ATGTATATATATAATTCAAAAAATCCTCCACATGAATGGGAAATGGCTATACTTTGAAAAGAATATCTGGAAAAATGGGTTATTTACAAATAAACAATAGTCTCTTCTGTATAAGTAGGTTTCCCTTCGAACTTTCAGTAGTGAACTTATATCGGATGCCTCAACCAATCATTATATATGATATTTTTTTGAAATATCAAACTTTACTATACACCTAGACCATAAAAGTCACACAACCAGCCTTTACCCATTTATGGTTCTCATGGTTTAGTTTGTTTTAGCCATGAACTTTCCTTGTTTCATAAGTGCATACAAAATCGTCTTGTACTAGAATTCTCCTTATAGTGGCTTACACTTCACACTCACATAGTTGATCCTAAATGTTTACTTCTATATATAAACTATTTGGTCATATTTGCCAAACTTAGAGACTATTAAAAAGTTTAAACCCTTTAAAAGTTTATCCTTGTTTCTGAACATTGTCTTCATCATGAGAATGAGTTGAGTTATTTCTCAAGTTGAACCGTCATACATAAATTTGTATGATATCTTTAACCTAATTCTTGGGGTCTCTAGTCTTCCTGGTAGAGATACCACCATGCTAACTTGTCCTAGGTATTAAACCCATTCTCCTTGATTATCTCTCAATTGCCTCTCTAAATAGGTCATTTGTAAGTAGATATGGCACATTATCTTTTGAATTTACATAGTAAGTAGTGATAATTCCACTAGAGAGTAGTTATCTAATGGTACTATATCTCTATTACATGTGACGAAATTTATCACTATTCATAATGCTCCCATCCCTTTCATTGACACTTAGTTATCACAATGTATGCGTATGGGTTCCAACGATTTGGTAGGAAAGGAATCTCTTCTAAGAAATTATGAAGCCACTTAACTTCTTTAGGGGTTTTATAGAACACAATGAATTCAGATTCCATTATAGATATAATGACCCTCATGATTATTTATGATAAAAACGCAATGTTTTGCATTGTAGAGCATTTCAGTAGTTTCCCTAACTCATATATGACTTTCTGGGATCGAGAGTTCGAATCCCTAGTGACTCAGTTGAGAAATATCTCAAATTCCCTATTTTAGAGCCTAAAACTAAGTAATCATTGACCAAAGTCAACTTTCC